>KE158701.1:24876-48903 GCA_000411055.1 Leavenworthia alabamica | reverse complement strand
CCGGTGACGAGTGAGATCAGTTGGTTAGAAACGCTGGAAGAAGACGCCGGAGGAGGAAGAGCTAGGACTTTGATGAGAGAACGTAAGAAGGAAGAAAGCTTCAAGTGAAGTTTCCCGATATTGATAGAAGAAGAAGACGATGAGGAGGCTGGCCTAACCACGGAGGAGCATCTACGGCAAGAAACGAGAAAGAGTTCGTTCTCAGGGATAGTTGTGATTAAAGCAGATGAAGAAGGAGAACGGGCGTGGTTGCTACGCGCTGGAGAAGTAGCTGGATTGATCTTTCTTGTGTTGCAGCTATAGCTTCTCTGAAGAACAAGGTCTTGGTTTTGCACCATGCTTATGATATATGTCTCGATCGGTCGTCCACTGAGAAGTTGATATATATGTGTAAGATGTTGTTAAGTTGATATTTGAGAAAGGAATAAAGCAGCCGACCAAAGTGAAGGTGGTTTATGAGTGTTGGAAGAGGTGTGGCCGATTTGTGTCTCTATTTATAAACATTTTACAAAGATATATATTTTTAAAGCATATATATGTGATTATGTTAGTTCTCATATCATTTATGAGGGCCCAATCAAAATGAAAGCATGTATTTTTTTATTAAAACGTTAGAGTTTGTAGCTATACGCATCCATACGCATTATACGACTACGAATATGTAGTTTGTGTTTACAAGTTTTAAACTGAGATTTCACTTTCACCCATCTAAAGTCTTTCTCTTTTAATTTATCTGAATTTTAGTATGTTGACATTTGGATTTGATATTGATAAATGACAAGTTGAATAATATGATTGTCTTTAGCGATGTCGCAGAGTTCATTTCCAAACTGTCCCGAACTCGATGTCGTATCTAGTGACGTGGTTAATAAATAAAGGAAAATAATAAACAAATAAATTGGGATAAACAATTTTAAAATATCACTCCTGCGTAAACGATTATTGTCTAAAGTAGAACTAAATAGACCGTTCGACTTAAATGGGCCCCACTTTTTTTGACAGAAAAAATTAATGGGCCTCACTAAAAGCTACGATCGATCCAGATCTTCTTGTTTAGGTGGACCGCCGTACAGATTAATTTTCCCTTATCTCTTTGTCTATAAAAGGAAACAAACCTACTGATTCTCGCTTAGTCCACAGATTCATCGTGTTTTGTTTGTCACCATTTTTTCCGTGAAGAGGAAGACGAGAGAGAAAGCAATCGGATGAATCTGTAACCGATTACGATTAATTTGTTTTATTCTTGCTTTGTTTTTGTTAGAATCATGTCAGATGCGTATTGTACGGACTGTAAGAAGGAGACGGAGTTGGTGTTCGATCACTCAGCCGGAGACACACTTTGCTCCGAGTGTGGTTTAGTTTTGGAATCTCACTCCATTGATGAGACTTCTGAGTGGCGTACCTTCGCTAATGAGTCTTCCAATAGCGATCCAAATCGTGTCGGTGGTCCTACCAACCCTCTTCTCGCTGATAGTGCTCTTACAACTGTTATCGCTAAAACCAATGGTTCCTCCGGTGATTTCTTATCTTCTTCTTCTCTCGGAAGGTGGCAGAATCGTAACTCCAATTCCGATCGTGGTCTAATTCAAGCTTTTAAAACCATTGCCACCATGTCTGAAAGGTAATGCGATCTCTGACTCAGTTTGATCATGATGTTGTTGTTTCTGCTGCTGCTGTGTATACATTATGTTCCGTGTGATGATAGAGAATACTCACTTGTTAATATTTGTTCTTTAGGTTGGGACTTGTTGCTACTATAAAGGTAATCTTGTTCGTTCTTGTTAATCTTTATTCTGTGTTAACTTAAGAACATGTGTATCTATTGGAGTAGCCTTGTGTTATATGTAGGATCGAGCTAATGAGATATATAAGAGATTGGAGGATCAAAAGTCAAGCAGAGGAAGAAATCAAGATGCACTTTATGCAGCTTGTCTTTACATTGCTTGTAGACAAGAGGACAAGCCACGAACTATTAAAGGTACATTTCAAAGATTTCTCTTGATATAGCGTTTACCATAATGTCAATTAAAAATCATGAATCTTGTGAATAGAAATTTGCGTTATTGCTAATGGTGCGACAAAGAAGGAAATTGGAAGAGCTAAAGACTATATTGTTAAGACATTAGGACTTGAGACTGGTCAGTCTGTGGAACTAGGCACTATACACGCTGGTGATTTCATGGTTAGAATATGATATACTGTTGATTTTGTTAGCTGCATTGGTTTTGCGGGTTTCATAACGCTTTATTACTTGCTGATATTGCAGAGAAGGTTCTGTTCTAACCTTGGAATGTCTAACCATGCGGTTAAAGCTGCTCAGGAAGCTGTAGCAAAATCTGAGGAATTTGATATAAGGTACATATCAATTATTTGGGAAGCGAGATAGATACAATCATACAACAGATCCTTAAAGGTTCTTTATTTGGGATCTTTCAGGAGGAGTCCTATATCAATAGCAGCAGTAGTTATTTATATCATAACTCAGCTTTCTGATGACAAGAAGGCTCTCAAAGGTCTGTTTTTGTTCTTTCTCTATGTATTTGGTGAATAGATTTAAAGTAAAGGGTTATGAATAAAACCTTAAGACTGATTAATATTTGGGGTGTAGATATATCGACAGCGACAGGAGTAGCAGAAGGGACAATAAGAAACTCATACAAAGACTTGTATCCACATCTTTCAAAGATAACACCAAGTTGGTATGCTAAGGAAGAAGATCTCAAAAACCTCTCAAGTCCTTGAAGTTTTTTCTTTATTCTTTTATCTATATTGAGGAAGATTCAAGTTTTCTTGACTAAAGAGGCTTTTTATTTTTTCAATCGTTTTTTGAAGTCATTTCTTAAGATTCTTGTAATGGGTTTAGAGTTTAAACACTTGAAAAAAGAATTGTAAAAGTCTTTCTCAGCTACATTACGGTAAAAGATTAAATCTACAAAATAAAATAAAATAATATAACAAAAATGCTTAGAAAAAAAAAATAAAATAAATAATGCTTAGAAAAACTAGATTAATAATAGTTGTATAACTCGTCGTCGTGAAAGAGTAAAAATACGTTGCAAAAAAAAAAAAAGATTAAAACATATAAAAAAAAAGTTTAATCAAAGATTTTAAACCTCCACAAACCCTCTCTTTACTTCTCCGACTGCGTAGCTCGAATCCAGAGATTAATGGCGAACGACCAAGAGATGAGTGGTTGGACTGATCTTCTCCATTCTTCATCGAAGCTGCTGGAGCAAGCTGCTCCTTCTTCACAGTTTCCTCCGCTTCAGGTTCTTCTGTTTTCCGCTGCTTTTTCTTTTTCTTTTCTACACCGATTTTACCGCTGGTTTCTCCGGATGTTTTTAATGTTCAACATCTAAGATTTATACGATTTATTTGTGTAACTATCAGAGAAACTTAGATCAATTGGAAGCGTTATCGAAGAAGCTCAAAGCTAAAACCCTAAGAAACGAAGCTCCTTCTCAGTCTATTGCTGCCACTAGGTAAATCTCATTTTTAACATCTCTTCAATTTTATCATCTCAACCACTTGGTATTGTGTTGTATATGCCAAAATCGAGTGCTGCTAATTTGGGTGGGAAAATGAAGTTCTCCGATGTCCCATGGCCTGAAACAATTTGAAAATGTATTGAGTTCATTGCTCAACTTCCAAAGCTAATGATGATTCTGTTGTTTGTATTTTTGTTTGGGCAATTGCAGACTACTCGCACGAGAGGGAATCAATGCAGAGCAACTAGCTCGTGATCTCAAATCTTTTGAGTTGAAGGTAAATATTTTCTAATTCTATTATTCATCTTAGCTTATTCTGCTTATTGTGTTTCTTGAATGATTACTTTGTGTATTGGTAGGTTTTGCTTTGAGGTACAAAAGTATAATATGATTAGTAGTTTTCTTTTTACTTGAGTTGAAACATAATCATGTGGTCAAATGAACTCTTCTTTTATTGTCTTAGCAAATGATTTATGACCACTTGTTGTTGTATGACCAAGCGTTTGGCCGCTTGCTAATTGGTGTTGTAAGACGTTTTATTGTCTGCTTTTCAAATGTGATTACTGTTTGTGCCATTATGTGATGTTTTCTTTCTTCTAATACTCTTAAAAGACAACATTCGAGGATGTGTTCCCCGCTGAGGCCACAAGCGTTGAAGAATATCTGCAACAGGTACTTCTATTTCTCCAAGGTTTAATATTTATATTATTATATATAGATTGATTGTCTTGGAGAAAATTGGCTGATGTGTACTTTTGTTTGTTTGTTTTGGTTTAGGTTCATGAAATGGCTATGGTTTCAGCTATACAGGAAGCCCAAAAGGATAATGTTCGAAGTTTTAATGACTACATGATGAAAGTGCTGGAGGTGTGTATTCTGGTTGCTCAAATTTCCATGTTTTATCTGTCACTATTTTCTTCCTCATACCCTTTTCTTCTTCTCATTATACTTTTGCATACAAAGAAATGATAAGTCAGTAGTTGTGTGAAACAGAAGCGTGTATTTCGTTCTTTCCTACTTAAAAGTTGTCTATGCATTGAGGAGACTTCTCTTGGATGTAGATGGTTTGCTTAGTGATATATTAGAAGGATGGGAATGCTGATTTCTAAATATTGGATGTGAATCTGACTTTATAGGAGGATTGGAGAAAAGAAAAACGTGACTTCCTTCAGAGCCTCAGTAGAATATCAATGCTACCTAAAACGAATACGATTGATACAAGCAGAGAGGCTCATGGTGGTCAATTAGTGCCGGTGGCTTCGAGTCTTCGAGTATCCTCGACACCAGGCAAAGAAATTGTGGCTCTGGCTAACATACCAATTCATGAGAAAAAATCATATGTTTATGGAGAGGTTGTGAAGAAGCTTAACACTTCAAGAGAACGAGGCTTGCCATATAAAGTACGGATTTCCTACACCTTGTCTTAAAAATTAGTGCTGGTTCACTTTTACTCTAAAATCCTGTTGATAAGTGTAGCTGAAAAATATTCATTTTCCTTTACTACTTTTAGAATTAGAAGTCAACCTAGAATTGTTATAACTCTTTGTTCAGTATGTACTACTTTTCATGCAGCAGCTGTTAAAAATGGCTACTCTCATTTTGTGTGTATGCTTTGTACTGATCCCAATTCTTATTTTTGTATAGCCTGCTATGTGTTTTAAAGACGCCTATGATACTCTTGGTCCTGAGGTAACTCGCGGAAAGTCAGTCAACATGCAGAAAATATGGCAGCTTGTTCAGGTAATCCTTTGACCATAAACTATATCTTCCCGCCAACCACCGTCTCAGGATTGTTATTATTTTCTGCTTTTCTTAAATTCATACAAATGATTTCTGATGTTGACAAACCTTTCAGGCAATAACAGGTGAAGATTCAGCAGTTCGACAGGGTGTTTCAAAGAGGATGTCCCTCGCGATAGGTGCAAGACAACATTTACAACGGGGTCATGAAAAATTTATAATGGACACAATTCAAAGTCACCCTACACAAGTATGCATTTATCTCTCTCTCTCCTTTTCTTTGTTGACTTAATAGTTAATAATAACAGCTGCGACATTACTGTCATGCATATTTTGATTACCCTCTACTTCAAAAGGTTGGGTGCTGTCTGAAAAGGTTCCATGAACTTTCAACAATTTTTCAAGAGTGTTGGTAATCATTGTGACATGTTTCTTGCTTTTTAATCCTTTCCTAGGCTGCTCTTGGTGGATCTGTTGGAAATTTGCAAAGAATCCGTGCTTTCCTTCGGGTTCGTGTTCCAGACTTGAAAGAGCTTATCGCGCAGAAATTGTTCATAGGGCTGTGTAGCTTTCTTATTTCTTGTTTCCTATACTGCGCAGATTCGTTTGAGAGACTATGGAGTTTTAGATTTTGATTCAACTGATACTCGTAGGCAGCCTCCTGTTGATACTACTTGGCAACAGGTTTGGAGTATTCTCTTTGTACTTTGAATTTTAGACTTTTTTATGACCATATGATTGAGATTTGAGAAATAGAGATTTACACTGTGTACCTTAATAAATGGTATCTCTCTTAAACCACAGATATATTTTTGTTTGCGAACTGGGTATTATGAGGAGGCAAGGGAAATTGCTCAGTCAACTCGTTCATCTCAGCAGTTCGCACCACTGGTAGATTTACTTTACGTATTTTATATTATAAATGGTTTCTGGAATGAGCTCTTACTGTTACATTTCATTTTTGCAGCTAACAGAGTGGATTACCACAGATGGTACGGTGGCTGCAGAGTCTGCAGCAATTGCCTCAGAAGAATGTGAGAAAATGCTAAGAATGGGTGACAGGTTGGGTCGAACTGCATATGACAAGAAGAAACTTCTACTCTACACCATCATTTCTGGTTCCCGTAGGCAAATTGAGCGCATACTGAGGGATATGTCGACACTCTTCAACACAATTGAAGATTTCTTATGGTTCAAATTATCATGCATAAGAGATGTCAGTGGTGGATCTTCATCTTTGGTCCTGAATGATGGCCTCGCGCCGTATAGTTTAGATGATCTTCAGGCCTATCTCAATAAATTTGAGCCTTCATACTACACTAAGAACGGAAAGGACCCTTTGGTATATCCATATGTTTTGCTTCTCAGCATTCAGTTGCTACCAGCTATCATGCACTTATCCAAAGAAGCAGGAGACGGAGGGTATAATATTGATGCTGTTCATATAGCTATATCTCTAGTGGATCATTCCGCTTTATCTGAAGGCTCTGGGACTGGCCACAAGCTTAGTGTGATGGATGCTAATGCTGAGGCATCTAGCATGATTAAGCAATATGGGTCCATGTTTTTGCATCACGGCGACCTCCAAATGGCAGTAGAGTATTATGCACAAGCTGCTGCTACTGTAGGTGGGGGACTGTTAGCTTGGTCTGGAAGAAGTAATATGGATCAACAGAGGCAGAGAAACTTAATGCTGAAGCAGTTACTGACTGAGATTCTCCTTCGAGAAGGTGGTATTTACTTTTTGCTTGGGGCAAGGGGTTCTGGTGAAGAAGGTCAACTTGGAAGATTTTTTCCTGATTCTAGATTGAGACAGCAGTTCTTGATTGAAGCCGCACATCAATGTCAGGAAGCTGGATTATATGACAAAGTAAGTAACTTCTCATCTAACATTGTTTGGAGCTTAAGTCTTTTAATTAGAGCTTTCACCATGTTTTCCATGTTCTCAGTCCATAGAGATACAGAAGAGAGTGGGTGCATTTTCGGCTGCGTTGGAGATTATAAATAAGTGTCTATCTGAAGCCATTTGTTCTCTTGCCCGTGGAAGGTTGGATGGTGAAAGCCGAACATCAGGGCTTATTCTTGCGGGAAATGATATTCTTCAGACCTACAAATATTACCCTGAAGTCAGGTATTATATCATTGCAGCATAGAGATCATCAATCTATATTGCTTTAGGTTGAAATTGTGTTCAACAGGTTTTGTTTTCATTTTTTACTCACAGCCTCCAAGAAAGAGAGGGAGTGATGGAACAAGAAACAATACTAAGAGAGCTTGAGGCAATACTATCGATCCACAAGTTGGGTAGGCTAGGCAATCATCTGGATGCTTTGAGGGAAATTGCAAAACTACCATTCCTAAATCTTGATCCAAGAGTGCCAGAATCAACGACTGATGTGTTCCAGAGCGCATCTCCTTACTTTCAGACTTGTGTCCCGGACCTGCTCAAAGTTGCTCTGACGTGTTTGGACAATGTACCTGACACAGATGGTTCAATTCGTGCCATGAGATCCAAGGTACATAAATAAAATAAAAACATAATATTTGGTTTATTCTATTACAAAAGTCATGAAAGTTGAGTATCTGATTGCTTTGCTGCAGATCGCTGGATTTCTTGCAAGCAACACGCACCGGAACTGGCCTCGTGACTTGTATGAGAAGGTGGCTCGAAGCTTTTAAATAGGCTTATTTTCCAAGTCTTCGATCCTGATTCTAATAAACCGATATATTAATGTGCTTTTATAAGTCCAGACTCAAAATCTAGGTGGCATATGTGACCAGAGTGATGAACATTTGTGTGTTAAAACATGATTTAAGGTTTGAAAACAAGAAAAGTTGAAGCAGACCTAAATTATTGAGAAATTAAACATAAACTCGAGAATCTACAGGAAACAGAGCAAAACCTGCTTTCGATGTTGGGTTATCTAAACCAAAAACGAAAATACCGTTAACCGCGTTAATGATGATGTGGTTTGTTTCGATTCTTAAACTAAAGCAGTACAAAACCAAACTGGACCGGATTCGAACGATTTGGTTTACTTCTCGTGTTCCGGAGCTTGAGAAACCCTTTCAGAGGGAGAATAAGAGAGAGATGAGGAACAAGATGAATTCGATTCTAAAACGAGGCTTGAAAATTGCTGAAGATGGTGTTTTAGTGAAGATCCTACAATCTGAAATTCGTCACGAAATCTCCCACCCTCGTTTCCAGGTAATTTGTGTATTTCTCTTCCTTGTTCGTCTCTCACTCAATAAGATGATAGATCAATAAACTCAAGTAGTTCGGATAATATATAGAATCTATATGATTTATGCTAGGGCGTTGAGACTGGTTCTCTAGGAGATTTCAAACTGTATTGGGATTCTCCTGAAAGTCAAGATATTGTTCTAAGGAAGCAATTTGACTCGGGCGAAGAAGTTGTGGTCTCAGCTTTATTACAACAGGAACCTATTGTAGAAGCTGATGATGATACAGTGTTTCCCAGGGAAGCTCTGGCCAAAGTATGTATCAAAAAGCCTGGAGTCACCTCTATCTTGAAGTTTGATTGCCATGTTTTTGAAGTCGTTTCTGGAAGTTCTGATTTCAACATTCAAAGAGCTTCCTTTATCCGCTCTTTGGTTTCTCCTCCTTCAACTTTTGGAGAGGACTATTTCAGGTGAATGAATCACTTGATCCTCCCTCTGCAAATGCAAATTTTGTCTTGATTCATATCTTTCTCTTATATATATCCACAATTTCAGTGACGAATGTTATTTGTTTGGGTTTCTACAGGACATTAGATCCGAAATTACAAGAAGCACTAAAGGAATACTTAAAATCCAAGGGAATCAGTGAAGGACTAACCAATTACATCTTATGTCATCTGAACAAGAAGGAGCAAGATCAGTACGTTAACTGGTTACATAAGCTTGAATCAACAATGTTACATTCTCCGAAGAAACCGTGAGTTGTTCACTCCATAAACTCATTTGTTTGTCACCTTATTTCTTTGTTCGTAAGTTTTTTGCAATGGTCAAAAGTGAGAGTAACATAATCAGCCAACAGTTCATTTATTGACAAGCATGCTTAGTTTGAGCTTTGATCTTTCACAGATGATTACTCCCGACTCACTGAGATTATTTATATGGATTTGTTTTTCTGAATTAACAAATCAAGCGGACGTCATTCTCAGTCTCAGATGTCAAGTTCAATAGAAAAGAAAAAAGCGATGTCCGACTCAGGTTCTGCGGGACCCACTATGTTTACCTATTAGCCGTCCGATGAGAAAGAGTGTACAGTAACGCAAACACACACGAACATTTTTTCCATCATTGTTACATGACGTACAAATGTCAACAATGGTCAAACAAAAAGTCAAACAATCTGACGGTTGAGAAAATATTAAAAGGTAGTGGTCCCCATGAGTTCTAAAAATGGCTCCGTTGGGTTATATCCATTTGTAGACTCCTAACCCCGTTCGACCTTTCTCTCTTTGTCTTTTTACACTCTACTCTTAAGTATTTTGCAGAGTGTTCGTCGCTTTCAGTGCCAGCCTTTCTCTCTCTCTTTTTTTCTCACTTAATTCTCTCGCCGACCTTCTCCGAACCCTAGAAAAAAAACGCTTTATCTCTTTGGAAGATTCATCCATCGGTGAAACTCAAAACTCTTCTCTTTATCCGGTCTGGTTAGAGCTTTTACTCCTGCATTTTGTTTTCTTAGTGATCGGAGTTTGAAAATGTGGGTTTTTTTTACAGGTGAAGGGAGCTGTTGTGATTGTGACCACCATGGATGATGATCTCTGGGGTCCGCCACTTGGTAAATTCCTGGGTTGAATCAATCGTCCTGATTTGATTTTTTTTTACTGTTTGTTTGTTTGTTTGTTTGTTATCTTGTGACTGATGCAAAGTTGTGTTTTTTTTATTGTTTAGTTGTGCAAGAGGATGATACTTTTCCTAAGCGTGGTTGTGAATTTTGGTTTGATTATAGAAAAGGTATTAGTGTTGAATTTGTTAATTGTTTTGGTTTCTGTAATTTAGTTCTCTTTTTGAAGAACACTCATTTGTTGCTTTTAGATGTGATTGAAGAACATTTTCAGAACGAAAAATATTGTGAGCTAGTGTGTAGCAGGATTTTGAACGAGAAGAAGCAAGTTGTTGAAACCAATGAGCTTGAAAAGGATTCAATTTCGACTCAGAATGATATGGTTTCCTCTGGTAGTGGTGACTCCCATCAGATAGGCTCTTCTAATGATTCGGTAAGAGACTGTTTTGATTTTATTCACAGTTTGATTAGGACTTGATACTTTTTTTTGTTGTTGTTGTTGTTGTTGTTGTTGTGTTCTTACAGGACAATACTCTCAGTGCTATTCTTCCGGATGCTGATACAAGTTCTGCAAAATCTGCTCTTGAAGAGGATGAAAATATATCTACTATTAGCGATGCTCAAACTATTGAGACCAAAGATTCATGTGTTGATACTGAAGAGATTGAGCTAGAAACAAAATTGAAGTCTCAGGAGAGAGCATCTAATGGTTTACTAACTGTTGAGGTTTGTAAAGATTTCACCTTTTTCTGAATCCATTGTTATGAAGATCATAGCTATTGAAATGCTTTGTTTTTAAATTATGGATAGGTTGCAGATGGTGCATATACCTCTTTGAGCCAGGTGTTGGCAATCAAGATTGAGGAAGCTGAAGAATGTTCTAGTTCATCCTTGGTTACTAACCAAGTGTTAGATCCTATAAAACAAGCCTCCGAGAACAAATCTTCATCTGCTATAAGCCGAGAGAATATTGAAGGTTGCACTTTGAAGCCATTGGTTTTAGAGTCCAGCGAGAAGGTAAGAGAAAAGGCTAATGCTACAAACAAAGATGGAGAAATACTTAAGAATCATCAGCAAAATGATGGTTTGCATGATGTCTTCATTGCTTCGGAACCATTTACCACAGAGTCTCTCTTAGATTTGTGTGATGAACCAGACAAAGACAGAGAAAAGCCATATGATGAAAAAACAGATATTGAAGCTGTGAAAACTGTTGCTGAGGCTAGACAAAAGACAGAGAGTAATGCATTGTTGAATCCTGAGTCAGCCCTTATAAAGAAGAGGCCATGGGATAACAAAGGCATCAACACAAGTTTTATCAGAAACACCAAGCAGAATGTACAAGGTGAAGCTGGTGAGATTAATATTAATAAAAACGCAGCCCAGTCAAAACCTGAGACTGTCAGGGGTTCGAGTGTTCATACACAGCATGCAGATTCAATAGACGGAATAAGCCAGAGAGGTGGATGCATTGTAAGTAACTCAGTGATATCTTATTCAACAAGTGATCTGAAGAACAAGACAGGTAAGGAGTTAAGACGCCTAGCAAAGGAGCTGAAAATTACAAAATACTATAACCTCAAGAAAGAAGACCTGCTTCAACGGTTAACCAGGCACCTAAACCAGCTAACCGATCGTACAAAGCAGAGAATGGAGTCATAAACGATCTCTCTGGTATAGTTAACATTAAACCTTACAGGACAATCATCTTCTTTCTTTCTTTGACTCTATGGCAAAACCATGAGCTTGAGTGCAGCGTTTTAGAATAGTCTAAAGTAGTGAATGCTTATGGAGTTGATATTTTAAAAAATGAATTAAAGGATACAGTAAAAGGATTTGTATTGATTCAAACTAAACAAGAATCCATTTTAAGACATGACAGATATTTAAACTATCCCTTCCCATTAAAGCTATAAATTTTCTGCAACAAGTTTTGGGAAAGCTCATAACTTGACTAATCACGGCTGACCTCTGAATAGGCTCTTGACTCAAACCAAAACCTCTTTCCACTGGAGAGGCTCTTGACTAGACTCAATTGGGCCTTTCAGAACCTATAAATGGGCTAGAAGTTTGCTATGGAAATAAATTAAATGGGCTTTGTCTTACTGTAGAAACAGATAGGTCTCTCTCTCTCTCCCATTCAATCATTTCTTCTTCTTTCTTCACGACTTTGTACACACAGAGAGAGACTGTGAAATCGAGAGAGAATGGAGACTGGACTAAGCGAGATCGGGAGCACAAAAATGTTCGATGGATACAACAAAAGATACAAACACTACAGTGAGACGCTTGGTTGTTCCATGACTTTTTCTATCTACTTCCCTCCTTCTTCTTCATCATCTCACAAATCTCCTGTATGTTATCTTCCTTCTTCGATCTTAATTTCATGCAACTAAGAGTTTTACATGATTGTTTTTCGATTCTTATCCTCGATTTGGTTGATTGATAGGTACTTTATTGGCTTTCTGGTCTCTCATGCACTGACGAAAACTTCATTATCAAATCTGGAGCTCAACGTGCTGCTTCTACTCACAGCATTGCTCTTGTTGCTCCTGATACTTCTCCAAGTCTGCCTCCATCAATCTCCTGATACTTTAGAATCTCCTTGTGTTCTACTTGATTAGTATGTTTAAGTTAACAACTCTGTGATATTTGTAGGAGGACTAAATGTTGAAGGAGAAGCAGAAAGCTACGACCTTGGTGTAGGTATGCATTGTTTTACATGCCTATGCTTTGAACCATATTGGTTTGATCTTGAATTATCTCTTCTGTGACTAGGAGCTGGTTTCTACCTTAATGCTACTCAGGAAAAGTGGAAGAACTGGCGTATGTATGACTATGTTGTTAAAGAGTTACCAAAACTCTTGACTGATAACTTTTCTCAGCTTGATACAACAAAAGCATCTATATCTGGACATTCAATGGGTGGACATGGAGCTCTTACTATATACTTAAAGAACCTTGATAAATACAAGGTTCTTCAACTAAATAGTTGTTACTCTTATATATCATTCTTATAACATTTTAATCACTTTGTCTCTGTGTTATTACATGCTCAGTCTGTGTCTGCTTTTGCACCAATTGCAAATCCTATAAATTGTGCTTGGGGACAAAAGGCATTCACCAATTATCTAGGTGACAACAAAGCTACTTGGGAGGTAATAAACAACTTAACAGTTCAGTAATCATACATATTTCTCAAGTTTGATACATAGTTTCTTTGGTGACATTACAGGAATATGATGCTACTTGTCTTATATCAAAGTTCAACAATCTGTCTACCACAATTCTAATTGATCAGGTAAAACTAAAACCCTTTTTTGTTGAACAATCTTCTCTAGCTTATGAACACAAAGGATGTGTTTTTGTGTGAACCATCTTTGCCTTGAGTTATGTAGGGAGAAAACGACCAGTTCTATCCTCATCAGTTATTACCCAGCAAGTTTGAGGAGGCTTGCAAGAAAGTGAATGCACCGCTCTTGCTGCGTATGCAGCCAGGATACGACCACTCCTACTATTTCATCGCTACCTTCATAGATGATCACATCAGTCACCATGCTCAAGCTCTTAAGCTCTAGCTTACTTCATCTACTTTGCTACCTGCTTGGGCCTTGTCCAAATATTAGTATCAATAAAGCAAGTGGACTTGTAATGTTTTGTATTCAATAACTTCTCTGTGTGATCTCATGTCTCTACCATAATAATAAAAATAAAAAATCCATCTTCTCTTCATCTCCAATGCAAAGGCTTATAAGTTTTTTTTACAGTGTTCTATCTTTTCACTTTCTTACATTTTGTTTACTAGATATGGTCAGGCAAAGATTTCTCACTTGTTAAAAGCTTAGCAGGGCACGAGTCAAAAGTTTCCTCTCTAGATATCAATGGAGATATATAGCTCATGTATTGCAACTGTATCACATGACCGCACCATCAAGCTCTGTACAAGTAGTAGTAGCAATGATGAAGACGAAGGAACAATGGACATAGATCTCTAGTCATCGAATTTTTTGTAGTACACGTAAAAGCAAATGATTGGTTTGAGATAAAAACTACAAGAGAAGCTAATGTGAATGGGAAAAATTAGTGACGGCTTTATATATTAGAATGAAGTTGTGAACACGTTTGTTTATTTCATAGATTACTAAAGTTTAAAGAAAGATCAAAGAAGCTTTTTAGAAAAGCAAACGAATCATACATGTTTTGAAAGGACGTTAGCACGAAACTCATAGATTGCTTATGTTCAGAACCCATTAATTCATCATAGTGGCAACCAAGTGTATATACCAATATACATATAATTAAATAAACCAAATATTATAAATAAAATGAACGATAACGCACTATATGTCCCCACACGTTTCCATTGAGACAAAGGCATATGTGTTTGTGTGTTAATATATATATGAGTTGGTTCTTGAACATCATTGTATGCTAATTAATCACACACACACAAAATGGGAGTGTACGTAGGCAATTACTGTTATATAATGGTAGTAATAGTGTTGGTGTTTGGAAATGAAGTGAGAAGCCAATTATTAAAAAATGGTTATTATTCAACTTCATGTCCAAAAGCTGAGTCAATAGTAAGATCAACTGTTGAATCTCACTTTGATTCTGATCCCACCATTTCTCCTGGCTTGCTTAGGCTTCATTTTCATGACTGTTTTGTTCAGGTTCCAAGTCTTTTTCTTCAGAATCTAAATCTCAATCTCTTTTATCAATTATACAAGTTAATTAGTTGTTGAATATAACCTATTGTTAGGGTTGTGATGGGTCGGTTTTAATCAAAGGGAAATCTACGGAGCAAGCAGCTCTACCTAATCTTGGTCTAAGAGGATTTGAAGTGATCGATGATGCTAAAGCTAGACTTGAATCTGAGTGTCCTGGAGTTGTGTCATGTGCTGATATACTTGCACTTGCTGCTCGTGACTCTGTTGTCTTGGTACGCAAGTTTACATAACCTAAATAGTTTTAAATTATTGATATGAGCTGAGTTATGTGCATGCATGTAAACAAGACTAATGGACCAAGCTGGCGAGTTCCGACGGGAAGAAAAGACGGAAGAATCTCGTTGGCAAAGGAGGCATCGAATCTACCTTCTCCACTTGACTCAGTTGCTGTTCAAAAACAAAAGTTTCAAGCTAAAGGATTAGATACTCATGATCTCGTTACTCTACTCGGTGCACATACAATAGGACAAACGGACTGTCTCTTTTTCCGTTACCGTTTATACAACTTCACGGTGACCGGTAACTCTGACCCAACCATAAGCTCATCGTTTCTTACACAACTCAAGACTCTTTGTCCTCTCAATGGAGACGGTTCAAAACGTGTTGCTCTTGACATTGGTAGTCCTTCAGAATTCGATGAAAGTTTCTACAAGAATTTACGTGATGGAAACGCTATTTTAGAGTCGGACCAACGGCTTTGGTCGGATCCGGAGACAAATAACGTTGTGAAGAAGTATGCAAGTCGTCTAAGAGGTTTGTTAGGGTTTAGGTTTGATTATGAATTTGGTAAAGCTATGATTAAGATGAGTTCTATTGATGTAAAGACCGATGTTGATGGTGAAGTTAGAAAAGTTTGTTCCAAGGTGAACTAGTTTCAAACTTTCAATAAAAACATGTAATATATATATATACTCTCTATTTATATTTAGTAGAGTATTTATTTGGGAAAAATACAAATAATAGTTTCCATTTTTACTAAAATATACTTGTTTATACTATATTAAATTATAACCACTAAAATTGTGACACAAAAACAAAAATAATTCAGACTTATTCCATATATTAAAGTACACGTGTCCTCGTGTCAGTCTCATAAGATAAGTGTTTGGTCCGAAACCACTAATAAGATTTCTTCATTGACTTTTTCAACTGATCTTGAAAATGCTCAGATTAGCGATTTCTTTGTTTGTCTTTGCACTATGTTCTTTACCATCATCTTCATTCACCACTGTACAACCTCGGCCAATCGATTCGTTCCTCCCTAAACCCAAACTTGAGGTAAGATAATAATCGTTTCATTATAAGATTATAATATGATGATCGATGAGTTCTAAAAACAGTTGACTTAATTATTTTAATTCAATTTTGGATTCGGGATTTTAGAATGCAGGTGTGTGTTCTTATACGGTGATTATTAAGACAAGTTGTTCATCGGTGTCTTATACCAGAGATAAGATCAGTATTGCTTTTGGTGATGTCTACGGCAACGAGGTGAGTTACTATGGTGAATGAATACTCAAGAGATTTTTAATAATTTAATGACATGTTAATTTATCTTTTGATTATTTTTTCATAAATCAGAGAAAAATAATGAATATTTTTATGTTTTTATATTTAATTCAATTTTGATTCAGGTATATGTGAAGAGACTAGATGATCCATACTCAAGAAACTTTGAAAAGTGTTCTTCAGACACATACAAGATCTCAGGACCGTGTATGCGCGACATCTGTTATCTCTACCTTCTCAGACAAGGATCTGACGGCTGGAAACCAGAGAACGTTAAGATCTACGGTTCATCCATCAGATCAGTCACTTTCTACTTCAACTTATTCTTGCCTAACTCCGTTTGGTATGGCTTTAATGTCTGTAATGCCATTGCCATTAACAAGTCTTCTCAATCTGCTTCCCTTGCAGCTATGTAAGATTCGATTAAACACACTTACACAAGCAATGTATTGATTATTTGTGTTGAGAGTATTTGCTCGTCAGAAAGAGATGAACAAAAGAACATTGTATTGTTTTGGTTGTTTGAAGATAAGTGAACTTCATTATATATTAGGCCTATGATAGTTGGAGTTTGGTCACTCTAAAACGTTGTCTTAACATGGCAGAGACTACACTATCTATAAATAAATAAATAAACACTTGGTGAAATGGACATAAGCTCTCTTGTGTTCATCTCTTTAATGTGACTTAGGCTTTTTTCTTCTTATTCTTCTTCTTTTCCAAAGCTTTGCGGTTGATCTTGCGGAGAAATCGCATCTTTGAAGAAGATCGAAGCTGCTTAGCTATGCTTGATATAGTATGAGGCATCTTTTGCTGTTAATATATATAGTTTTTTGTAATCAGACAAATGAAAACGGTATAAATATGAATATGGTACAATTATAAAACCTGAATGCTATCAAACTTCAAAATATCAAGTTTCTGATCAGATTGAATTCGGCTAGTAGAACAAGCTTGTAGGTCTAGTCTCTTCTCCTTTCCCTGTGAGGCCACCGATCTGCTTAAATAGAATCAGCGTCATCCTCAAGCCCAGCCCAATAGAGATGGCAAAATGGCTATCGCCTATGGCCAAATTTTCTTTTTGATATTTAATATTAAATAATATTTAAGGGCCCACAAAAAAATATTTTCCAGGTCTAAAAATAATTTATTAAGGCTAAATTTTTGTTTGCACATAGATCTTGTACAACAATGGATCGGACATGATCATATCTACTTACTGCTATTTAATTCGATATATATATATATATTAGGGATATTTTTGACCAAAATATATATATATATATATTAGGGAATCAATAACAAACCTTGTTGATTGCTTAGAGGTAGTAGTAAGCTCAGATGACAAGTTTTTCTGTATATAATAAAAATCATATAACAAATTGTAGTTAAAATCTCAATAAGTATATGAATGAAGACAAAGTATAGATTCTATAACCTGGATTTCTAATTTCTCGGAGTCAAGCCTGGCCTGGTTCTGTCTCAAAATCATGAAATGAGTAGCTCGAGAACTTATACATTTGATACATGCACCATAGAATAATTGTGATCTACATCGCCTCCAACAATATCCACATTTATACAGGGTACTGAATATTGGAACACCCACTTGATGGAATCGAAGCTTCCCCATGACTGCGGCTGCCTCTTCTTCTTCGTATACCCTAGCTTTATATACATATATTATTTGGGTCACTTTTTGGCCCATGGGCCCTTAATAATGTTGGGCCAGATAACACCAACCAACTTATGCAAGGTTTACATTTTATATGTTTTTTTTTTTTTTACATTTTCGTGATATCTAAGTTGAGATTTGAGAATCAGAAAGGTACAACAAAGTTACAGATTTCGAAGTGGAAGTAAAACACTAGAAATTACAAAGGTACAGTGACTAACAACAACACCAAACTCATCTCTTCTTCAGCGAGGCTGATGGATATTTCTTGTTGCAATCCTCTGATTTCCCCATTTTGCTGGCTTTTCTGCATACTTAGCTGGATCCACAATTCCTTTAGGACTCCATTGTCCATTTGATATCCTCACCATCTCACCATTCTTTCCTAAGACTTATGATGATTTAACCATTAGTCTCCAAAATCTGTGTTATTTGTTTGGTTATTGAGAATCAAACCGACTTACCAAATTCAGAAGGTGCTTGGTAATACATTTGTTGATTGAATCCATGATCAAACTCAGAAGCATCATCAGTGTAGAATAAATCTTCCATGTCATCAAAATCAAATGATTCTGGAAGAAGATCAGCTACATCGACACCGTTGTCATAGAAACCATCAGGTCCTTGGTGCTGGCTCATCCAGTAGTCATGGTACCAAGTTGAAGTTGTCACCAACTGCCACCATTCCGGTGAGAAATCTTCCACTTGTCGTACAGCTGCCGGAATAAACAGAGGTGCGTCGGGATTTAAAGTAGATCGTCTTCCTGATATCATCGCCATTCTTAAAAACTCGAGAATCTGTGAACACATAGTGGATATCATCATATCAATGAGATATTTCAAGTTCAGATCAAATTCAAATAATAACATAGCAAACACATAGATCTGTAAATTCTCAGATCTGTAAACACAGGATCACTTGAAGTTGAGTTAAGTATAAGTTTGAAATCAGGAGATCTGAAGATATATATATACCGATCATTGTTTATCATATTTATCATGAAATTAATAAAGTTTATAGATCGATGATCATCATCGAAGACCTTAAACCAGAAGATACAATCAAAATCAATACAACTTCAAAGACAGATTGAGCAGAAGAAGACAACAAGTTCTTTACCTTGAGTCCAGAAAATATCTTCTGCTACTTGCTCAACTTTGAAAAGTGAAACGGATTAGGATCATTCACCAGAACCTACGTTGCGAGAAGACCAGATGAAGAAGTACTAATATATAAAGTAAAGTTCAGTGCCGAGCCTAAGGTTCGTGGTAAATGATTGTTAGACACAAGTGGATAGGTCTGGACCCACACCTAACATGGTTTTGCGTAATCCACCGTCCACGTGTTAACGCGTTATTGTTGGCTTTTTTGACTTACCCTCTGTTGGCGGCTACTCGTCCAACTAATCCAATTCAGGCCCATTAACAATCTAATGGGCCTAACCCAAACAACAACCAATAAATTTATTTATCTTGTATTAAAAATAAATAAATATCCTCTGCAAAGAGCGGAAACCTCGTGAATATTTAAATACATAGGTTCATCGTATTGAACGCTATTATTGTTTTGGATATCCAAAATTTTAAAACGATACGATACCAAAATAATAATAACTGAAAAACGCGTTTTACTCATCGTCTTTATCACTACAACTTGTCTCAGAGTTTTCGTGGATCTAAGGGTTCTCTTACTCTGCGTGATCTCCTTCCCATTTACGTTCTTCTCGAGTTTCAAAAGGAGATCAGCAGAATCATAACAACGATGAGTCAGTACAATCAACCTCCTCCTCCTGTTGGTGCTCCTCCTCCTCAAGGTTATATTTCTTAATTTTCTAGATTTTAGAGCTTCGATATGTTTTGATCGGTAGTTACAATGTTAGATCTGTTTATGTCGTTGCTTGATTTTGGTTTTGTACGCATGGATCTGAATTTTGCTAGGTTATCCGCCGGAAGGATATCCAAAAGATGCTTATCCACCACAAGGATATCCTCCTCCGGGATATCCACCACAAGGTTATCCACCACAGGGATATCCGCCACAAGGATATCCACAGCAAGGATATCCTCCACCGTACGCGCCGCAATATCCTCCGCCACAACAGCATCAACAACAACAGAGCAGTCCTGGGTTTCTAGAAGGATGGTAAGTCAAATCACACTCCATTAATTATATCATTGTTTATTTTTTAATATATTCCATATTTGAATAATCTACATTAGAATGAGTCATGTGATATAGCTATGGAATATTTCTTTGTGGATCTTTACTTTTGCTTCACTGTTATTAGCTAATTGAGTGTGAATCTGATCTTGTTTTAGTGAATTTACTTACTACATTCTATGTATCAAGCATCTAAGTGTATTTGTGATTCCTGGTGTTCTTGGTTTGGGAGTGTTAACAATTTTTTTTATTGTAACTTTTTTTCCAGTCTTGCTGCTCTGTGTTGTTGTTGTCTCTTGGATGCTTGCTTCTGATTGGAGTCGCTGTATATTAGCTTTGGGATTTATTAAAAATGGATTGCTGATGATTTCTCTTTCGTTCTCTTTTGTTTATGCCTTTATGTTCTTTGGTTCATAAATTTAATTATTTGTCAATTGACGTTATTAGTTTGAGTTTGACTATGGGAATGTAAATTGGTGACGAGACACTATTTTATGCCATTTTATTGCTTTTTTTATTGTCTCTGTTCCTAATTCATATGATCCTATCGTATCTCAATTATTTTATTTACGTTCAGTCACAGACATTAAAAAAAAAATATTCTTTTAGACGCTAGGTTTGTAGACCCATTACACTGGTATTGGATTTAATTAGAATCTGAATGCAGACTTTTGAAACTAAGATATGTACGATAGCTGAAATGGGCTTTTATGGACTCTGATTAGCCAATACAATAAATTCAAATGACCCATTACTCAGCATATGACACATATTGGAGATTGGATTTAGTCTTTAGCATATGTGAAAGTACATTTTTCTTGCAAATTGCAACAGTATTTAACTCACTGTTATAAAGACATATAGGTAGGCTGGTGGTAAATAGTTTAAACCGTTTACAATATATAGTTTAAAATATTTCTGGTTTAGAATTATTTTATACTATATTTTTACAATGTATAGTTCATGATTTTCTTAAAGAAAAACTACTACATAATACAACAGTCATAAAATATTAAACAAAAATTAATTTTGCATAAAAAACTTTAAAATATAAGTAGGTTAAACAAAAAGTATTTGTTAACCCATCTTATATTGGAAAAAAAAAGGAGTAGTAATTATCCTAACTGATAGAAATTTAGAATAGTAAAACAAAATCTACTAAAATGAAATTGTAAAGCAAAAGATGGTGAAAAAGTTTACAAAAGTGACAACCAAATTTAATGGTAAATCCTCACTAAATCATGTTTTGTCGGGCCATTGTTGTATTATCTTTCTTTGGCCCCTCGATTTATTAAAAATGGTTAATTATAGCCAACTTGTTTTACTATTGACTCTTTATTTGATTTTACCTATAGAAATTTTATTTTAACTATGATGGTAAAAGTAAAACTGTTACTGAGGTATCAATCACACAAGTACGTTTATCTTGTTACGATTTCCAATCAGACAAGTATATGTCTTGTCAAGTAAATAATTTAAAAGATACGAAATTTCAAAAGGAAAAAAATAAAACAAATCATATAATGAATAATTAGAAGTTGACCAAAAAATAATACAATTTATTGAGATGTTTCATTAAGTGTCCACGTGGATTTTTAATCGAATCCAAATCTTGTTTTCAGAGTAAACGATGTGATGATAAGATGATGAAAAGACAAGAAAGCCCCTGAGAGTAGAGATGATAGAGAAGAAGAGCAAAGACCAATGGTCACAGAGTCATCACATAGACATAAAGTTTCAGGTAATCTCTGAACCTCGACTCTCAAGTTTCAATTGCCATCTTCTCTCTTTCTGAAACAAAAGGAATAATGTGAGAGCTTCTGGTTCAGCCCAAAGGTCTCTCACTTTGTCTGGTTTTATGCATAGCCTCACACATCATTTACGTATTTAATAATACTGAACATTTACGTTGAGTGAGACTTAAGTTATAGTAGACCTACTCATGGCATGTGTGAGTCAGTGCTCCTATAACTTAATTACTATTCACATTGTAACTTTATCATGTATAATGCATAGACCTAATAGTAAAAAAATATTAGTAATTAATTAGTATTATGGAAAAAAGATTTATTAGTAATTATATAAGTAGGAATGAGTTTTGGATGTGGTAATATGCTAGTCAATTGATAGTTAGTTGATGACACGTGTCAAATGTTTAGACAAACTAATAATTCTATTATTTTTTACTAGTTCTTCATTATATAATATGATTTTGATTCCATGCATATGTCATATGATTCATATATTTTCGTTTTGGTAAATTTTTTTGATAGCTTGAATTTAAAAATTTTAAATTACAAAATAAATAATAAGAGAGAGAGGAGGAAATTGAGAGGTCAAATCATAGAAGTGAAAATCATATCTGTTCACATGCAATAACACACACCATTGTCTTGTCTTGTCATATAGAATCATTTTGCATTCCAACGAAATTTTAATCACATACCTAATAATAATATACATATGGTTAATTAGTTTTAGATCTTGTATGTAGCTGTTATTTAACTTGCAACTGATTATTTACATTTACCAAATTTTGTTCTTTTGGATGATTAGCTTGGAAATATAAAGTGGGATCTAAAAAATAAAATATTAGTGATGGTAAGCCAATTATGGATTTAAAATGTTATTTTTTGGGGCCCAAATTATCAATTTAAGACAAACGAATCTCCACTTGAACATTAATATAAATATAAAATTTATATAATTAATCCAAATTTGAAACTTTATTATTTTCATCAAGTGTGAAGTTATATACTTTTCTTTAATTTTTCACTTGCTTTCTCTTGTCAAGTCTCTTTCACATTAAATAAAAACAAATACTTCTAATTAGTCATGGGCAAACGGATCGGGTTGTTCGGATCGAATTGGATCTGCAAAACCCAAAATATATCGAATTCGAATTAATCAGATATAGTTGAATAAGTTAATCGGTACAATTTTATTTTTAATTCGGATCAGATCAGTTTAAAATAATCAATTTATTCGGGTTGTTCAGATTATTCGGATTAAAATTTAATTTTTGAAATAAAATTATATAATTTTAATAAAATAAATCGATTAAATAAAATTTTTGATCCGATTAATCTAACAACCCAATTCTCCTAATTTTCTAGTTTTATTTGATAATTATTTACTTCACATATATATCCAAAATATATTTAAAATTTAATTATCGATTTTATATCCATATGAAATTACTACAAAATATCAAAGCTCAATTTTAATTATAGTGTGAGATTCCAATAAAATTTAAAAAATTAAATAGGTTTAGTTATGAATGATATATTTCATTATCCTCCATCTGGATAACATTAAGAAAACGAGGGCCATTCTTGTGCCCCATAAATATTTTACTACATTGTCGTATTGAAGTTAGTGCATAATGTAAGTATATAATAATATCTCATGTTTATTTGCTTGGCTACTTTTGAGTGATTAAAGTAAAGATTTTGAAAAGGAGTCAAAATTATTACTTATGGTATCAATAAATTGGTGCTACTTTTTCTTTCATATGCATATTTTATGTTTTACCATTTCGTATTATTTAATGTTTATGTTTTTTTTATAATTTTCAAATAACTAAATCGAAATTTAAATGAACATATATTTCTAATTAATATCTAAACACATGAAAGCTTTACATTCGTTGATCATATCAATATTTGTAATCACCAATCACCAATGTATATACAGTAATACAGCATACATGTTTGAATTTGGGTGATGACGAGCGCACTAATACAACCCACTAATATATGAAATATCTAATTTTAAAGAAGACTCATTTAATTTATATATTATAATTTTTTGTTATTAGTGGACTATACATTCTATTTCTAGGTAGAAAATAATCCAGTGGCGAACTAAATATTTTTATATAATAAATAATAATTTTTGTCTGTCCAATCTTGCACAACTTGGAA
>KE158701.1:0-23320 GCA_000411055.1 Leavenworthia alabamica | reverse complement strand
TTCATTAATATAATGGGGATAGGAAAATATAATGCAGATATATTATTTCATTATCATCATACATTTTGTTTTTGGCTTAGTGGCTAATATTATGAAAATTTTGCCACAAACAATCTAAGCATATTGGACTTTCTACAATCTAAAAAGATCCAAAGTATAAATATAAATATATATATAGGTCAAATTTTCAGAAGTGACTTTTGTCAACTTTTAAAGTTATCAAGAAATCTATTATTATCCTATCACTTAAATTGGAAGTCAAATTTTTGCCATTGTTTATTTTTTTGAGAAATTCTATTAGTCAAAGATAAAATCATGAATAAATGTTAAAGAAACTATTACATTAATTATAAAAGTAGAAATTAGAATAATAAAATGTCTTGAAATTAAAATTTTTAAATCGGATAAATCGAGAATATTTGGTGACTTTCTCCAACACAAACATTAAGAGAAACTATAAATAATCTCAGTGATATATAATGTCCACCACAACCACTTAAAGAGAATATAGTGTATTGACTCAATTCCCTCCACAATAACCTAATTTTTTATGCTCATCCACTTCTCAATTTCTATATAGATTAATATATTATATTCACAAGAACCCTACAACTTGTAGCCTACAAGTCAAAAAGTCAGATCAACCTCAGCCAATGGGCTTCTACTCAAAGCATAGACATGGGTTATTAGTGGACACCTATTTATGAATTATTTGGTATCTCTTGATCTTTCAACTTCAGGAGTTTCACTTGAAGACGACTTTGAAGAGTGGAACTTCTTGGTTCATGTTATTTTCACACAACATATATATATATATATACATATTCACACGTATGCTTATATTTTTCCAACATAATCTAAGTTAGCTATTACAAATCTTGTTCAAATTATTACACTTCTTCACCTTCCTAAACCTAGAAAATATGTCCTAGACCAAGTATTTTAAGATTCAGGTCAGGAACTAAATTGTAAGTATGATTCTACGTACATATCATTAGCCTCACATTAAAATATATATATTTGGTGTGTCAAAGTTGGTAATATATTTAAAAAGTTTAAAACCATGTTGTTCATATAGCGTTTCGTTAGTTGTTCACTATTAAAGAACAGTGAAGATTGCCAAATTAAACAGGATTAATTAGCCATGTGAATAGTTTCACTTATTTTATGTTCCTATTATTTATTTTTTGGTCGTAATTAATAACACTTTTTCTAACTATTCATACACGTAATCTACACATAACTTATATGTTTCTTTCTTAATAATATTTATATATTTGAGTATGTAAAAGAAAATAAAGAATTGTATGTAGTGATCAGTATGCCTCCACGTACCAATTCTTATTATTTAATATATAAATCTTTAGATGGTATCTTTTAACTTTTCCCTTAATCTTGTTATATAATTAAAAATTATTTATGTCGGGCTATGGTAAACAAAAAGCAAGCAAATGACATAAAAATAATTTATTAAAATAAGAAAAAGAGAAAGGTGAATTAAAAGGGATTTAGGGAATAAATTAATTAGTTTTTAAAGTTTTTCATAAAGTGGCATACATAAAATATAAAATAAAATTGTGGGTATCTTTCATTTGTTAATTATACTACTTTGAGTTAATTATTATTATTGTAAAGTTAAACATGCTCATCGTAAATTGTTATAAGAATTCAATTTTATGTAGTAGTATTACTAACTAAATAACTAAAGGTGTAATAAAGATTTACAAACTAGAGATATGTGGCATTGTCGGGTTAATGGAAGAGACATCCTAAAATGGTCTCTAATGTAGATTAAAGACTAATCCTAATTAGGCTCATTGTTTTGATCTTTATGGAGTTTTCTTTTGTCTTTAAGTCCTAATTTAGTATTAGTGGAGTTATACTTTTCTACATATTATTTTTCTCTTAAACAATCATTACAAGTATATAATCACACTACCACAAAATATATATACGTGTCCGATTATTCTTAACACATAAAAAAAAACATTTCATTGAACATATTTTTAACCAAAAAAAATTTATATATATATATATATGCAAAAATATTTATTGCTTGCAAACATTAAAAAGGAATAAATAAAATAAATGATTTGGAAAAAGGATATAGTGTCAAGAAAAGGAGGTAAATAGTAAAAATAGTAAATAGTAGGTAGAAAAATCTTTAAGATCCCGTCAAACTAGGACTCGCTTTCCCATTTACTCCTTAGTAACTAATTGAAATGACAACACAATATTTTACAAGTTACCATCATTTCTATGTTTCATAAATAAACAAAAGGTATAAAACAAATTACTTATTATTTCTTTTAAAATCTTTTATAGTTTAGATCACTATTTAAAGATAATAAAGAATTTTAGATATATCAATTAGTATAAGGTATTGAGAAAAATAGCTAGTATCCAAACAAAGTTACATTTACATATTTTATATTCGTAACCATTTCTGTCATTAGTTTTTTTCTTTTATTTAACATAAATGTAAAACAGTAGTCATAGTCACAGCTAGTAATACTGTGAAAACCCATTAATGAAATATCATGATTCTCCTAAGACGAGTTTGAAAACTCAAAAACATAAGACTTAAGGCAAACTAGGCTAGTCACGAAAATGATATGTTTCGCCTACATATATAAGATGTCCGAAAAAATAAACCAACAACACTTGGAGATGTGCATAAGAATCATTTTTAGAGTTACAAAAACAAAGTTCATACGTTGACCAAAAAAACGATGTGTTGAAGAAAAACAAAGAAGAGAGAGAGAATGAAAAGACAAGTCAAACGTCAAATCGAACCACTTCCTTATCATACGACTGTCACTTCCCTTCTGTCTTGTCATTCTTTTTTTTCTTTTTACCCCCTAATTTACCAAACTATGCCAGAAACAGCTTAATTTTATTTTTTGTTTTCAAATTAAAACATAAATATAATTTCGCACGTGCTACAACAACAAAAATAGTTCGTACACAAAAACATCAAAAAAGTAAAAAAAAAAAATAAATACTATATGCATATAAATGTAGCCTTCGTAAAATATTGCAGTTATTAAAATTGATCTTATAAACGTATTTAAAAAAAATATTAAAGAGAAACAATATCGATCCGGCAGACACGCTTCTCCGTAGAGTGAATTAAAATTGATTGGTCAGGTCTGAACTGGTGAATCTATGGGTTCGGACCACGACTGTGCCATTATCAGAGCCATGTCTTGACTTCTGTGGTTGGATGTCTCACATTAATTTCATTCTCTCCCTCATTCATTTTATTTTGGTATTTTCCTCGAATATTAGTTTTATTTTACGAGTATTATATGTTTTCTTTGTTAATAATGTATTGATAATTACTACTACTATATTGTATTAAGATGATGTTTCTTGTTCATAGAATATATATTTTCATTAAAGTGATGTGCGTTTTCAACCATATTTGTAATTGAAAATCTTTTAATTTTGATTATTAGCAGGTGATCATATTAATTGTATTTAGCAGACGCAAAAAATAATTTAAAGCCAAACAGTTAAAATTAAAGTAATAATAATCTAAACAAAATTTAAAAAAAAGAAGTATGTAAAAAATCAGACATTTATATGACAAAAACATAAAGTTAATTTGATGAATTAGATGTCTACATTGAATAATATCATAATATAGAAGGAAAAAATTACAGGATTTTACAATGAACTACAAAGAATAAAATCATAATTAGCATGAAAATATTAATTATTAACATTGTTATTTTCTTAGTTATTATTTTGAATGTTCTCCCATTTTGTTCAATTTATATTTATATTTATTAAATATATAATACATTGCATGGAACTGGGCCAAGTGCCCTAGATAAAAAGTTATTCTTGTATCGGCTAGTTGAGATATATATATTCACAGTGATGGTAGCTTTGTAGTTTATAGACTAACAGTAAAAAAAATTAATAATGGAGAATAGTAAGGATTGGTCCAACGGTCAAATAGAAAACCATCAAATCAGATTTCATTACAGTTATAAAATTTATTTCACTCTTCTGTCTTTTAACTTAATTAGGCGTATGTTCTTATCCATGATCACCTTCCTCTCAATTTTACCATTTACATGCACACATCTTTACGGTCAAATATGTATGTATCCATTGTGTTGTTCAGGCTTTCACATGTTCTATATTAAGCCAAAAAAACAATTGCCGAGGATTTTGGTTTTATTATACTATTTTACTCAATACATATGTCTCATTTTGGAAATTTAATGTTTATTGTGATTAACTAAGATTTTGATTAATCAGGTGCTAATGATGTTCATTAATTATTTAATACTTTCACTTTATTATAATTCTTTAATTTTCAAATTCTTTCCATTTCTATTTATAGAGTTGGCCCACCTTTGTATTTTTTTTCTTCTTAATAATTATTTTCCTATTATAGTAACCAAATTAGTAATAATATTTTTATAATCAACATCACGACAAAACAGTTAATAATTTTTTTTACCATCTTAGTTTAAATATCTTAGCTTCTCTCTCTTATCAAGCCAAAAAAATATCTAACACCACAAAGCAATAAAGAATCCTTCTTCTTCTATCTTTCTCTTTCTCTCTCAGAGGAGGAAAGAAGCTTCAAAAAGATCAAAGCATAAGCTTCATCCTCTAATAATTAATAACTTCATTCTCTATTAGCCAACAAAATCAATCAAAGGAAGCAACTCTTGTCTTTACCTCTCGAAACCCTAGCTTTGTCTTAAAGGATGAGTAGTCTTGAAGAATCATTGAGATCTCTCTCTTTAGATTTCTTAAACCTTCTAATCAACGGTCAAGCTTTCTCAGACGTGACTTTTAGTGTTGAAGGTCGTTTAGTTCACGCTCACCGTTGTATCCTCGCCGCTCGGAGCCTTTTCTTNTAGTCCAACAAGAGGCTCCACGGCTCCAGCTGGAGTCATACCTGTAAACTCAGTTGGATATGAAGTGTTTCTTCTCATGCTTCAGTTTCTTTATAGCGGACAAGTCTCGATCGTGCCTCAAAAACACGAGCCAAGACCTAATTGTGGTGAGAGAGGATGTTGGCATACGCATTGCTCAGCCGCCGTTGATCTTGCTCTTGATACTCTCGCTGCCTCTCGTTACTTCGGCGTTGAGCAGCTCGCATTACTCACTCAGGTTCTCTCTTGTAACACTTTCTGCCTTTAGTCAACTTACATATCTCCATGCATATCTTTAGGAAACAAAACTAACAAATTTATTACCAAACTCTTTGTTGCTGTTCTGCTTCTTTGCTTTTGTTTTCTTATATAATTTTTGTTACTTTTTTAATTCTGTATATATATATACGAATACGTAGTACATATATGTAACATATATATATTAATATATAGTCTTGATTTCATGTGTAAATGAGCTTAACTGCTTAAGTTTCTAGCATTGAAACCATCTTCGTCGGATTTCGAAAGAAGAAGACGGTGGTTTTGTGCACGGGCAAGAATTTTTCTAAAAGTAGAAACTTCGAAGAGCTATGTTATATGATTGGATTTATTATCCAATCATACTGTTCCTTTATAATTCCTTATTTAGTTAAATATCTATAAGAAGGAAATAAAACCTACTCCACCATCAAAGATTCATTTGATATGACAAGAAAATTAATTAATAGTAACAAAACCATAACCTAAAAAGGAAATTATTAAACCCACTTGCTTATATATTATATATGTTGGTTTTTTCGATTTATATTAATTATATTTATGGAATAAATCGTTTGCATGTGTGGCAGAAACAATTAGCAAGTATGGTAGAAAAAGCTTCAATAGAAGATGTAATGAAAGTGTTAATAGCATCAAGGAAACAAGACATGCATCAACTATGGACTACTTGCTCTCACTTAGTCGCTAAATCTGGTCTCCCACCGGAGATTCTTGCTAAACATCTTCCCATGGAAGTTATCGCCAAGATCGAAGAGCTACGTCTCAAATCTTCAATAGCTCGTCGTTCTTTAATGTCTAACAACCACCAACATGATCTCACTGTGGCTCAAGAACTTGAAGATCAAAAGATTAGAAGAATGAGACGAGCTTTGGATTCATCTGACGTAGAGCTAGTGAAGTTGATGGTTATGGGAGAAGGGCTCAATCTTGATGACTCATTAGCATTGCATTACGCTGTTGAAAGCTGTAGTAGAGAAGTTGTGAAGGCTTTGCTTGAACTCGGAGCAGCTGATGTTAATTACCCGGCAGGTCCTGCTGGGAAAACACCGTTACACATCGCGGCTGAGATGGTCTCTCCCGATATGGTGGCTGTTTTGTTAGACCACCATGCTGATCCAAATGTACGGACAGTTGGTGGTATCACTCCTCTTGACATACTTAGAACCCTAACTTCAGATTTCTTGTTCAAGGGGGCAGTGCCTGGATTGACTCATATTGAACCAAACAAGCTAAGACTATGCCTTGAGCTTGTTCAATCAGCTGCAATGGTGATCTCTAGAGAAGAAGGAAACAATAGCAACAATCATAATAATGATAACAACACCACGATTTACCCTCATATGAATGAGGAGCATAACAGTGGAAGTAGTGGAGGGAGTAATAATAATTTGGATTCAAGATTGGTTTACCTCAATCTTGGAGCGGGTACGGGTCAGATGGGACCGGGTCGGGATCAAGGAAATGACTATAACAGTCAAAGGGAAGGTATGAGTAGGCATCATCATCATCATTATGATCCATCATCTACTATGTATCATCACCATCATCAACATCACTTCTAGTTCTCTATTAGTCTTATATATATTTTTTGTATATGCAAATGAGGACAAAAGAAGAGTATGAAGAAATAACAAGGGCCATGAGGAATTTATGATCATACATTATATAATTAACGACTTATATTTAATTAAGTTGTTTGATAGTCAGATAGTTGTATTAATTTGTCATTTGATTAATTTCTCCATCATATAATATAGTTTTACATGATTTGAGACATCCTTCATTTTGTATATATAATAAAGAAAAATATAATTTGTCTTGTTGAAATTTTTTAATTCGAAATGATAAACCTACCCAATAATATAATTTTAAATGATTTTTGTTTTATTCGTGAATCGAGAACTGTCTTTTAATTGAAGTTTTTGTATGTATTTGCATCAGCAATGTCTTATCAGGTATATAAATATAATCATAAAATTAAATTATCTATAGTATACATACAAAACAAAAGTTTTATATCAGAGATTGAAATAAGGGTTGTGAAAAAATATGAAGACGAGGGAGGCGAAAGGCCAGAAAAATATTATTTCGTTGAAATTGCAATAAGGACCCTGGGTTTTATGATCTTCACAATATTACCCATATACTTATGTTTGATTAGAGTTAACGTTACAAAGCAAACCATAGTATCTTCTACTCCTTTAGCAAACACAATACAGATATGCACTTGCTGGTTTATAACCACACATATTGTTTTGGTTTGAATATAAATCACTCGTCGCTTGTTTCAAGTGCTGATTGTAATACTTCTTCAAGATACTTTTCCGCAGCTGTAAACTGTCTTTTCTTGTCTTCGATTGCTAGTGCAGCCAAAGCTTTGTCCTGTTACCAAATCAATCTACTGTGAACCAGGACTACCAGTAACAACAAGGAGATTGATCAATGAGTTTATTAAATCAAGGCTTAGAGAATCGAAGATTTACCGGAGGTAAGTCCTGGTAGCTTCTTAGAGTATCAAGAACAGGCTTTGTCATCTTCTCCAATTCCTTTCGGTGTTCTGCCATTTCTACAAGCTCTCTGTGGCTGATCTTAGGAGTGTATCCAACACGGTTGAGCAACCTCTGCTACCAAGAATATACATAAGAATTATCATCAACCCTTCAATCTGACTCAGTCACTATAAGGAGATTAGCATCCAAAAACTCTCATTGCATAAGCATTGTAAGGTGATGATACTTTTACTAGCTAACATCATCACTATCGTTCTTATATGATCTACATCTTTATCATAGTGTCTGTTTATGTTACTATGTAAAGTTTACTCTACCTATAACAACCAAAGGACTATGTAAAACTGAAAAAACAAGGCATTGCTTAATGGAAACAGATCTTATTACCTCATAATCCTTATACTGCTTTATGTACTGTTGCTCCTTTATTGCCATCACTTGCAAATTTGTTTTCCAATTTTCCATCTGTGATTCACAAGGGACTACATCGTCTTCTAGCTGCGCAAGAATCCTGTAAAAGCTCACAAAGATAAAAGTTAACTGAGAAAGGTTTCAACACTAAGAAGAACAAGCTTAAAGTTAAAATCTAATAGTGTCTTCGTAAGGAATCTTACTTCTTTAAATATGTCAACCTCTGAATAGCTTTCCTTGTATAATCAAGAAGAACATTGGACTCTTTTTGTGCCTTAGCTCTTTTCTCTTCCACTCCAGTCTTCCTCAGAGAAATGTCTCCCATTGCAACAAGGAAACTTATACACATCTTCATCAGTTTCACAAGATAACAACAACACATCTTATATCATATTATCAAACACTGAGTGAACTCACCTGCTGAGTTCAGTGTCTCTTATGTTTAATAGATTTGCCACATTTGCAAGAACTTGAGCTGAAGAGACCACATTTGAAGGTAAGCTCTCTTGTGCCATTCCTGTACTCTCCAATATCTCTCTAATCCTAGCCGCTACATTAACCATAGATCTTAGAATACACACACAGCTAATAGCATAGTAACAGATGAGGGACTGGTTTTGTTCAGATTCATACCTTGCGCACGGTACTCGGTCGCTTTTAGGCGAAAATCGTTGGCGACAATGCTGGCAGACTGAGATTTAGCTTGTGAAGCGGTAGCTAGATTATACAGATGGGAAATGCTTCGATGAGTGTACTCAAAATTAGGTACTTCTTTGCCGGCGGCTTCAAACTGAGAAGTAAGCCACGCCTTCACCTCCGCGATCTTAGCGGCGTCAGAACCACCCTTGGCTTCGTTCACTTCCGAGATATCACCGGTAACGTCGCTCATTGTCTCTCGGAAAGAATGGTGTTTAGCTTCAGAGTGGTTCAGATCAAATGAAGAAGAAATCAAAAGTGAAATCGAAGGAATCAGTTATAAATTTTGAAAATTTCAGATGCGATCGTTTTTTTTTGAAACCCTAAATTTACAATTTTTGGGAAAGAGAACTTTTTAACATTTTTATTTTTACTTTTTACATTTTTATTTCATGGACCACAAAGTTTACAGTTTTTAACATCATGACTTGATATTGCTACACACAAAACGAGCTAAGAATACAATCAAAGCAAGATTAAGAAACGCATCGGTATGTAACATGTGATTCACTGAGCTCGTCTTTGTATATGACCTTCACGACTTGCCCTTTCTCTAGTCCATAGTATCTCACAATCGGGTCGTTCTTCAATAACACAGGAAGCTAACAAAAGTCAAAAAAACTTTAACCTCAGAGAACCGATCAATGATCCAAGTACACAAACTTGTTGTGCTTACTTGTTTCTCCTCGATATTGAACTTCTTGAGAAGTGATTCCTTCTCTTTATCATTCAGAACTTGATATTTTGGACTCAAGACATGTTTCGTTACATTAACCAGCAACTCTGTTATCTAACAACACAACAACAAGCAGACACCATCAAACCAATATGTTATGAACATAACGTAACTAAGTATTCATGATAAAGATATGCACCTGGAATAACTCGACCTTGAACGAGAAAAGTTCAACGGCTTTAAGCGCTTGATTTGTTATATGACTTTGCAAAACCAGTATCAGTCCGGTTAAACTTTCTCGGTTAAGTATATCTTCTGCAATACCACGTATTTCATTTACCTTAACCATACCATTCCCGCAAAACACAACCTTGATCTGTGCTTGTCAATTCAATGGCTCAAAAACAAAACAAACAAAGACTTTTCAAGTAAACAGAGAAGCTTAGGTCAAGAAAAGGAACTGTCTGAAAAAATGTTTTAACAAAACTTTTAACCTTACAAATGTTCATCATTTAGATTTATCTACATACTAATTAACTATATTAACTAACTCTTAACCAAATTGTTTTTTTTTGTTAAAGAACCAAACATAATCAGTGGAACCAAACCACTCTTGTTAGAGATCTATAATTACTTTTTACATTTTTAGATATTAATTACTTAGCAGAAAAAAATTAACATGCAGAGAGTACCTTTTTCAAAGAATCAGAGCGATGTTGTGCGGAGATACAGAGTTGATCTACGTCGGGAAGTTCGCCGTAGAGTGCTCGGAAATCATGAATAGAGAGGTTAATGTCTTCGTCGGAAACCTCGTATCCTCTGTCTCGGAGCATCTCCATGGTGGTTCGACGCGCTAAGTAATATTTGTGACTTTCTACAGTGGATGATCCAAGAGCTATCTCCTTCCCTTTCCTCTCCATCGTCTCTCTCTGGGGAGATAGATGTAAGCAAAGACGAGACAATAACTAAACTTTTGTAATTAATTTGCCGGCGACAGTAGTTGAAGTATGCAGTAGACTTTGATGTTAGCCAATGAGAAGGCAGGTGACGGTGGTCAAAAGTCATTGTGTTGAAACTTTAGTGTTTTCAATACTAGTTGTAAACAAATATATTTATTAATTAAGAAATAAAATTTTTTATCCAAAAAATTATTTAAAAAATGTTAACAAATATCCATCTATTATTATTAATTATTACATTATAATTTATCAATAATGTAAAAAACCTTTATTTGAAGTAAAAAAAATTGTTTTATAATTATAACATGTAAATACAAGAACTAATTAACGTGAAAAAACAACTGAAACCTAAAAGCTTTGAGTCTTAAGCAGTTAAGCCACTTCAATTTACATGAAAACATATATTAAGTCAAAAGTAGTATATCTCTAAACTCTTCTTCTTTGCTTTACAACAACATCAATCAAACGAATCCAACAACTAAAGACAACACTTGTTACAACGTACCAATCCATTCTCATTACATACATTGCATCTCTTAAACCCATCTTCTACCTCCTCAAACACTTTAGTACTACCACCACAATTAGTACACAGCACAAACCTTGCTTCTCCGCAACTTTCACAGGCTCCCATGGATTCACAAGCAGGAAACTCTTTTAAAATCTCTCCCAATTCTCCTCCATCGTTAAGTTTCTTGATCTCCTCAATTCCACCAATGTGGAATCCTTTTATAAACACTTGAGGCAAACAAATTGGTTTCTCTTGACCGAGTGAATTCTGAAGCTCTTTTCTGTAATTTGAGTCCATTGAGATATCTCGTTCCTCTACTGTAACCTGAAACCCTCTCAATATAGTTCTAACACAACAACAATCCTCATAAGTCTTTCTAATTCCCCTGAGGCTAGTGAAGTACAATACTATCTTGTTCTTGTATTCTGTTTCAGGCAATATTGGTTTCTCTTGTTCTTCCAAAGTTTGAGAACTCAATGGACTCGAAGATACAGATTCTGATAAACTGATTAAAACAGAGTGATTTGAGTGGCTGTTACTACTGTTTTTGCTTAGTTGTTTAGAGGACAAAGCTCTTTTGTAAGATGAGATAATATTAGGATCTAAATCAGAGAGAAACGATTCTTCAGACATATGTTTCCACAGAGGCTGCTTAGCTTTAAAAGGCAATGATCTCCAATCTTTCTCATCATCTTCCATTTTAACGAATTCGTAAGATTTGTTCAATTTCAACTCAGACCCATTACTACTTACGTCTCGATTCACGTTGGGTTTAGAAAAAGAATCAAACTTAACGGCGGAATTACGCTTACTTGCATCGGAATTCTCCGAATCGAATTCATCGTCCAGGTCGTTCATGAGCTCCCATGTGTTAATCACTGAATCAGGAGACAACGAATCGTGTGCCTCCTCAGTTTCGGAAGTCTTCTTGTTGTTATTCCCAGAAATGGAAATATGTGGTAATATTTGTTTATCGGAGACGCCGTCGTGATCGGGGAGGTGAAGAGAACCGTAAGTAGTGGATGTAAGGGAGACGAAATGGTGTGTATCTCCTTTTTTAACCGGTGGATGATGAATTGACGGCATCGGAAATGAGAAAGCTCTCTGGACCATCTTAGAAGATGACGAAGGTGTGATGTTAGAGTTAAGTTTCGTCTCCAAAGGTGAATTCAAAGTAGAGGAAGAAGAAGGAGATTTAGAAGCAGAGGTACCCATGACTTTGAAGCAGCATAAAGAAGAAGAAATGTAGTTTCTTTAGTCTACACTCATTTTTAGTTTCTTTGTACTTTTATCTTTTGTCGGAGAATATAAAAGAGAAAAGACAGAGAGAAGATAGGTGGAAAAGAGCTGTCTAGGTCAGTTGAGGTGGAAAAAACACTAAAGAAGACGATGGTGATGTTGATACAACGATTTTCGAATTTGATCATTATGGTAAGTAATTTGTCTTGATCCTAATTTTTAGTTCTTGAATTCATAAATTTAATTATAAATAAACCAAATAGTATACTACTCCATAAATGTATAAGTTCAAGATCCTCAAAAACTGCATAACTTCTAAATTTGAACCAGCCAAAGACTTCCATTAAATTATTATTTTAGGAGAACAAAACAGAGCACATGATACTCAACCCTATAAACAACACTTTAAATCGAACAAACAATAAATAACCTTATTATATAAATATTTTTATCTCCTCTGTAAACCCAAACTCTTCATTTTTGGGTTTAGAGTGATCTCGAGACGATTCTCACCGGCAACAAAAAAAGTTGGGTAAAGAATAAGGTATAATCGATCATCCGATAAGGAAAGGATTAATTTCTCGGTTTCTGAGAAAACCGGCGATCTCGTCGGCGATGAACAAACATGTGTAAATCCAGCCGCTTACAGCATACCATACATTTCTCATCAGATGCATCGCCATTTCCAAAGGCATAGCCATATTCTCTGTTTCATTTGGCTGAAGACATTGGAAGGAGAAAATATAAAATAAAATAATTCACCACGTGTCACACGTGAGGATCTTTTGAGCAATAAGATATCGCCACGTGTTTATTATTTTCACCAGTTATGTCTCTTTCTGTCCAGTTAGGAGACACTTCAACCAATAAATTAACTTCACAGAGATCCCAACTTTAACATATTATATTTATATGATATGATATAATTAAAGATATAAAATCATGCCAAGAAATAAATAATTCGACTAATAAAAATGATTTCGTAATCTCATATCAATAAATCAAAATTTATGATTATAAATTTATAATAATAAAACGACACCGTTTCCTTTGGGCCTTCTGGCAAATTTGTTTCTTCTTCTGAAGGCAAAAAAAAAAGTGACGGTGCAATTGGATTCAGCTTATGGGCTTTAAATGGGTTTGGAAGGGAATGGCCCATAATCCTTCCCAATGTGGGCTTTGTTTTCATGATCATCATCATCATCTAGCTCGATTCTTCAATCAATCAATCATATATTTACCAGAAGAAGCATTCCGACAAAGAACTTACGAAAGCTCTCAAACAATGTTTTAAATTCATAAGAACGAGAAAAATAAAGCATCAGACAGAAGTTGTGATATCATTGTACTTAGGACGTGACCGATCTGTAGTTAACACTATCACTTCTTCCATAGCTTTTCTCTTATTACTACTTAACATTAGTTGTTCATGTTGTTCTTGAGATTGAAGTTCTTGGTGGAGAGGCAAGATCTCAAATACTGAAGAATCTTCTTTTACCTCAAGTTTAGAAACAACATTATCTTCTTTAATTGTTTTCTTCAGTTTCGTCTTCATCATATAAGGTTTCAACTTAGTAAGATCAGCTAATTTTATTGGTTTCAATAAAAACTCTTCAGCTCCTTCTTCTAAACATCTGATATATAACACAAAAAAATCCAGTTTTGTGATACCAACATGACACTAAACAAATAAATAACACAAAATTAAATAGTAATAAGAAAAAAAAAAACAGAGGATTAACCTGGAGATTCTTGTAGGAACGTTTTCAGATGACATTATTACAACAGGTATGCTTTTAAATACATCTGATTCCTGTACAAACATAACAATGAGCTTTCTTGATCAAATCAAAGAGGAAGAAGAAGAAGAAATAAATACCTTAAGTTTCTTGAGCAAATCATAACCAGTCATGCCAGGCATACAGTAATCTGTAATTATTAGATTTATTTCTATTTCCTGTCCAAATTAAAAAAAAAAACTATTTTTAAATAAATAAATGATTTTAAAAAATAAAAGTTTAATCACCTGATGAGTTTCAAGTGATGTATTTGGGTCATCATCACTTACTCTTAAACCCAGAAATTCAAGAGCTTTATAACCTGAATCAACTGTAGTTACTGCAAAAACATACCAACAATAACAATTATATATATTAAAAAAAAAAACTCTTTTTTAGTATTTTTCTTTATTCATTTATAATAGGGCTTACCTTGACATGAAGATTTTTGGAGTAATCTCTCAATCATTTTCCGATCAAAGAGACTATCATCAACAGCCAAAACATGGAACTGTGTCTCTGTTTCCTCCAGACACATTGTAGCTATTGTCTCAAAAATTTTAAGATCTCAACTAAATCTAATATCGACAAAGTCTCCAACTTTTTTAATGGGTTTTCTTCTTTTAGAAACTTCTCTCTTTTCCAGGAAATGTTGAGAGTTCTGAATGAGTTTAAGAGAAGAGAAGAAATAAAAGGTGAAGATGTATTTTTCAGCCCCTAAATCTCGGACAGAGAATAAAAATTAATTACGGATCTAAGCAAGTTTTGAGAGATGTAAGTTATTTTGTAAGAAAACAATGAGATAAAGAAACTTTAAATAATGGATAATAAAATAATAAAATAAATCTTTTACAATATTTTAAAGTATTTCTTTATCACACCAAAGACTTTTTAAGATAAGAAGATGAGTGATTTAATTAATATATATTTTAAATTTATATATGTGTTGTGGTTCCTTCTTACATACTTCGACGATCACATGTATTAACAGCTAATATATGTTTTAGAGGTTATTATTTAAAGACAACCGTTAATTTCTAGGGTTCATCAAAATATTTATATTAAAAGAACATTGATAATTTTATTTTATTTTGAATACTTCTAAATAAGTTGAGAGTGTAAAAGGTTTTGGTCGGAGCACGAAGATAAGAAAAACTCGTCGTCGTTATTTGTATAATTGCATATATTTTATGTTGTGGATTCATGCGACTCGATGTGACGTGTAGTGATGCGTATCCTTTCCTTATTGGATGTTACTATATTATAATGCATCATATAATACAGTTTTGTTTTGTCTCAGTCAACACATACTAATCAAACATATGATTCTCTTGAAAAAAATGAAAAATGTCAAATTAATATCTACATTTGATGATATTTAGAAGACATTATACTTTAAACTTTAAATATCATTTTCATAGAATGAGTTCCTATTTCTACATTAACCTCAAAAACTAACCTAAATGTGGCGTTTATCGTAGTTATACTTAGCCATTAATGCGAAGAAAAAAGTATATTTGGCAACTAGATTCGTTGGCATGAAGATTACTAGTGGTTAGTAGTGTGGTAGTGGAATAGACATGGCAATGTTCACTTGATTCTCTACCAAAGATTTGCCTATCATGGATCATGGTCATGCCCATCATCACCATTATCATCATGATCATCTTTATCTGGACGACACGTATCAAAAGTATGGTACACTAGACACATGAAAATAGTCTCTTCAATAACCATACTCTCTTATTGGTCTAGTGGGTTCCATGTTCTTTATATTTTTCTATTATCCATGATAAAAATAACAATGTAAGACTGGCTTTTGGATTGATTTATTATCAGATTAATGGCTATAACATAAGATTCTTACTAATTTACATATCTTAAACTAATAATGCACGTTTAACTCATAAATTTATATATATGTAATAAAACATGTTGTATTGTTTATCTAATTAAGATGTGTGATGTGATAGATAAGTGTTATACGAATAAAACAATAAAGAATATATGTCATAAACAACTTTAAATTCTTTATTTCAATGAATGTGAAATTTTTGTTTTTAGTCTATAGTTTTAATATTCATAACGTTGTACTAGTGATTTTGAGGGTTCTCAATAAGAAGTAGACCCCCAACCTACTTGATTCCTATAAATAGTTACACATAAAACAATAAAAAATTGCATGGCAAAAATATATGATTATAAATTAAACCTAATATGTATTCAATCTAGCTATCAAAGAGATCAAGAAGCAAGATAAAATGAAATTAACCAGTTGAAGACGATAAAAAACATTTTCTAGTTATTTATTATCAAAAATATAGAATCCATGTAATAACCAAACAAAAGTAAATACTTATTTGACTTATTCTACACATATACAATATTTAGTTTGAAATTTTATATTTATAATTTGATTGGTTGAAGAAACCTATTATGTAATTATCAAATCTTATTCGGAGAATATTTAGTATTTTGACTTGTAATATTTATTCAGTACAAAATTATATAATAATTTAAAGATTAGTGGAAATGTAAAGTCAATGTCACGTTGGATTGACATGTGACATGAGATAATAAACGGTGGATTGTGATCTGTGGCCTCCATCTTTGCTTTATATATTTTTTTATAAAATCTGGTAATTGTTAATAATGTAAGAATTCTTTTATTTAATAAAGATTTAAGGGAAAGTTTTTTATCTAATATTACGATTGTATTAGGTCAGTCTTAACCTATTAATGGGCTAACTTGGAGTCGATATTAAGTGATGCATTGGGCCAGTCTTAGCCTGTTATTGGGCTAACTTGGCCTCGATATAAAAAGTGATGCGGCCTCATCTTATCCTTTCCTTGTTTGTGTTAATATATGATTAATTAAATAGCATATATTAGTTCTTCAATTAGTTCCACCTGTCACAACTCACAATCTAGCTTGTGGGTTTGTAACTTGTAAGACTAAACACCTTTCTCATTGTTGTCTTAACATGTAAGAAAATAATATTCGTAAATGGGATAAAGGAATAGTTTACTCTTTTTCTTTCCACCTCAATCAGAATAATTCTAGAAGAAATAAAAACATACGTTACACTTTTTTATTTTTTTTAATATAAAAAAAAACACACGTCACAAAACCATTTACTAAAATAAATAGACAAGTCATGTTTTTAATTATTATTTTTATTTCCCAAAGTTAGATTAGTGTTTGGTAATAAAGGGATCGCTTCTTCTAATCACGTATGCTTTTCTCTGTTTATTCCTTGTCTATTTTACGTATTCTCGAACATGCATAAACTAACTAGCCATTCCAACTTATACACTTAAAGCACATTTTGATCAAGAAGAGAAGACATCTGCTAGAGTATCAATGCTGATCAGTCGGAAAGTTCTAACTTGGGCCATTGTGGTGGCGGTTATGGCCGTCCTGGTCGTCTTCTTCGGGACATACATCATCGGTCCGGAGAGTATAGTGGGCTCAAAAAACATCCTAACCACGGCGAGGACAATCCCTCTTCCCGTGGATGGACCGGAGAGTCTAGACTGGGACCCACAAGGGGAAGGCCCATACGTTGGCGTCACTGACGGTCGCATCCTCAAGTGGAGCGGTGAAGATCTTGGCTGGGTCGAATTCGCCTACACATCTCCCCATAGGTTTGTTTTAATAGTTATGCACTAATATATAGACCAATATCAATTTGCTTAATTATTAATTTTTTTATTCAATTACTGGTTAAAATATTGTGTTTATATATTAACAAACATATTACATTTTCTTTTTAAAATATTACTTTGGTTATTGTATAAATATATACACAACACAATTGTTTAACTATATTTTAATTTTATTTATAAATATATGAAGAGAGAACTGTTCGAGCCATAAGGTGGAACCTGCATGTGGGAGACCTTTAGGACTTAGCTTCGAGAAGAAATCGGGAGATTTATATTTTTGCGACGGTTACTTTGGGGTAATGAAGGTCGGACCTAACGGAGGGTTGGCCGAGAAGGTCGTGGACATGGTTGAAGGTCAGAAAATTATGTTTGCAAACCAAATGGATATAGATGAAGAAGATGATGTTATCTATTTCAACGATAGCAGCGATACTTACCACTTCGGGTATTATATATAAAAAAATATTTTTATGTTTGCAATTAAATATATCAAAGTTGTCTAATATGAAACGATTTATTACATATAAACTCAAAGTGTTACGTCACTGTTTGGATCAGAGATGTATTCTACGCGTTTTTGTGTGGCGAGAAGACAGGAAGAGCGATTCGATATGACAAGAAAACTAAAGAAGCTAAAGTTATAATGGACCATCTTCATTTTCCTAATGGTCTTGCCATAAGTAAAGATGGTTCATTCGTGCTTTCATGTGAGGTCCCAACGCAACTTGTGCATCGATATTGGACCAAGGGACCAAAAGCAGGGACTCGAGACATATTCGCAAAGCTCCCTGGTTACGCTGATAACATTAGAAGAACTGCTACAGGGGATTTCTGGGTTGCCTTGCATTCCAAGAAAACTCTATTTTCTAGGTTATCTATGATTCACCCGTGGATAGGTAAATTTTTCATGAAGACGTTGAAGATGGAGCTGCTGGTTTATCTTTTTGAAGGAGGGAAGCCTCATGCTGTCGCCGTCAAGCTCTCCGGCGAGACTGGAGAAGTTGTAGAGATTCTTGAGGACAGTGAAGGTAAGACGATGAAGTTCGTAAGTGAGGTTCAAGAGAGAGGTGATAAGCTTTGGTTTGGTTCTGTGTTTTTGCCTTTCGTTTGGGTTCTTGATCGTCAGTGATTTATACCAATATTTTTTAATGATTTTAAATTAAGTATAAATTAATTTACATTCACGTTGCATTTTTATTTTTAAACTTTGTTTAAAAAATCAGAAAATTCAAAAGTAAAAAATATAAAAATTTAAATATCCTAAATTGTCACGTCTTAATTTGTTATCCGAAGTTTGATTATTATGAGTAAGAAAAAATTATGTTCTATATATATTTTATTTTAACCAAACTTGTAAAATTGCTATGTTCCTAACCAAATAAGCAACATATCTTGAGATTTGTATGAAATAAAATAAAGTAGAATGAAGTAAATGTGATCCCACAATTTCCGGCGTTTGCAAGCTATCATACTATATACGTGTAAATATGCCAAATGAAAATGTTTTATATCTTAATAAAACTATTAAGAAGATGTGTGTATAAGAGAATATATATATTTTTTTTGTTCAAAACGTTACAAAGGAAAAAAAAAATGGAAAAATTAATGAAACTTCTCTGGCCGGTGGCGATATTGGTTGCTCTTAGCCTCACAGATTTTTCCGGCGAGAAACCAAAACATGGAGAATCTATGTTGAGTGTTCATTTACCTGAATTTCGTCTGATTCCCATTACCGGAGCTGTGGGACCGGAGAGTTTCGCCTTCGATGACTCTGGTGATGGTCCTTACACTGGTTTATCTGACGGTCGGATTGTTAAGTGGCTAGCTAATCACAGCCGTTGGATTGATTTCGCTGTCACCACCCTCACAAGGTACCCCACCAACTCCTAATATCCCATGGAAATTAAATGATTATTAAAATATGAAAATACCATAATGAAGAAATAAATAGGGTTTAATTAAGTTAAATCGTTTTGAGTTTATTTAAATATAATTAATTATTAATTTCTGACTAATGAAAGGTACTTATGTTGTGTCGGCATATGTAATCCAAGTTTCGTTTGGTCAAATGTCGTTTTAATATTGCAATATTAAGAATCATAGTTTGTTAGTTTGGCATGCATGTGAATTGCTCTAAAACTCTATTGCATATGTGTATATTGCATAGTTTGACTATATGTAACGTAGACTCAGAGTTGACCTAAGAATAATTAGTGATGATGAGGATTTACAACTTCAATGTCAATTTATGTTAATGTAGAGAAGGTTGTGAAGGCCCACACGAGCACCAACGAACGGAACACGTGTGCGGAAGACCATTGGGCCTTGCCTTTGAAAAATCCACTGGTGATCTTTATATTGCCGATGCTTATATGGGCCTTCTTAAAGTTGGGCCCAAAGGTGGTGTAGCTAACCAGATAATAGATGAGCCCCTTCGGTTTACAAACGCATTAGTTATCGATTCACGGACCGGAGTGATCTATTTTACCGACAGTAGCTCGGTTTATCAACGGAGGTAAAAATTCTAGGAATTATTAACATCTAAATTTGTGAATTTAATAAATTAAATTAATTTTTTTTCAGGAATTATATAGGGGCGATGATGAGTGGGGACAGAACCGGAAGACTAATGAAGTACGACCAAAAGACAAAACAAGTAACTACTCTTCTAAGTAATCTCGCCTTCCCAAACGGCGTCGTTCTCAGTCAAAACGGAGATTACCTTCTCGTCGTCGAGACTGCCACGTGTCGAATCCTACGTTACTGGCTGAACGACACGTCGATATCTAAATCTTCCGATAACTACGAGATTTTCGCGGAGAAGCTCCCTGGGTTTCCTGACAACATAAAGAAGAGTCCACGTGGCGGATTCTGGGTAGGTTTGAACACAAAACACTCAAAGCTAACAAAGTTTGCAATGTCAAACTCGTGGCTAGGACGCGCCGCTTTGGGCCTGCCAGTGGACTGGATGAAGGTCCATTCAGTTTGGGCCAAGTACAAAGGGAATGGCATGGCCGTGAGGTTGAGCGAGGGTAGTGGAGTAATAACAGAAGTCTTTGAGGGTAAAAATGGAAATAAATGGATATCCATAAGTGAGGTGGAGGAAAAAGATGGATCTTTGTGGGTTGGATCTGTAAATACTCCTTTTGCTGGTATTTATAAAATCTAAAACCATTTATAATACAAACATGCTAATAAAACCATTAATAAAATATTAAAATTTTATGAAGATATACTAATTAATAAAATATCATTAGAATAAGCATTCCCACACATTAATTAAGGAGAACACAACGTGTGAAGTATATCGACAAAGAAAAAAATCTTCTTCAGTTTCTTCAACATTTTAGGTCGATTCATGTTTTGTCCCGTCACAGTTAGTGTCTTTAGGTCTAAATTGAAGCTCATATGCTCCACTCCTAAAAAAAAGAATAGTGTTATGCAATGTTCACAGTTTCAAAACTTAACTATAAATTATCTACATGAATATTTAAAAGACTACATATAATTTAGGTTGGTTCAATATAAAGATTGGGATGTGTTGGTGTTGGTACCTCCACATGTAGACAAGCATCGAAACGCTCTCCGATTGGTTTCTTCGCTATGACCTTCATACTTAAAAACAATTATGGTCGACTACAAACAACGAAATAAACTATATTAGTAAATTCGCTATATATTTAAAAAAACAACTTCAATTCGTATATATATATGTTTTGTTCAATATGTGTGCTAAAAAAAGAAACGAACCATTGTTTTAAAAAAACTAAAAAGTTGGAGTTGAAGACAAGATGATAGAAAAGAATGTAATAGTTCATCAACCTCTATATATAACTTTGAAAAATATAAAACATTTGTGTTCTTTGTGATCAAGAAGAGTATTAGAATGGAAGTTTAATCTTTCGAGGATTTGGAAAAATGAAAATTTGGATGTTAAGAGAAAGAAAAATGTCATTTAATATTTTGGAAATTTGGAGAATAAGGGAAGTAATATAACCTATTTCCTAAATATTTTATATATTATATTATACTCCCTCTTATTCGTGGATTAAATGTTGTTTTAGTTAATTTTTATATATATTTTAAAGTAATTAAATTTCATGTTTTAGCCTTTATTAACATATGAAACATATAATTAAAACTTTTAACAAATTATTGGAGGGTCGTTCATGCAAAACCATCGCATGAGATGAAAGAATCATTAGGACTTTTCACTGTTATTTCAGGGCCTATTTTTTAAAGAAGCCCATTTGAATATTTTAACTTAATGGGCCTGACTAAAATAGGGAGAAAAAAATAATTATTCTTATCTACTTTTGACTAAACTTTTATTACAGGATGTTACCTAGTTATAAGTCAATTCTCAAAAATACCATCAAATTACAAAATTAATATTTATTAATTTAATTGAATTAAAAATTAAATTATATTTTTAAGGAATTATATAAAACCCAAACAATAAATACTAAATCCAATCACTAAATACTCAATCCAAATAATAAAAAATTAAACACACTAATAAATATTCAATTCTAACATTAAATTAAAAATATAATTTTAATAAAAAATATTGTTTAATATAATTTTATACTATAAAATATAAACGATGGTATTAAAAAAAATTACTCTTTTATTGCATTGCAAAAGGGAATAACTTTTCTGAGTCGATTGGATCAACGAAGCTGTAAAGCTTACCAAGTTGAGAACGAACTGACTAAAATAAAATGAAACTATACTTAAAATAGAAAAATGTTAAAAATAACCAAATGGTCAAATAATAATACTAAAATAATGACAAATCCAATGGGAATCATATAAACCAGTGCTGTTAGGTGCAATGTATCTTCCATATTCAAATTTTATTATCAATAAAAATATCTCTATTTTTTTCTAGGCACGACCCAACTTGCTTCACCCTCTCATTCAATTTGGCAAATGCTCAATTTAAAAAATTATATTTAAAATATGTTTGACAAATCAAAGAAAATGGGTTATCAATAATAGCTAAATTTATTACTCAAATAATTTAGTTTTACTGTTTATTTCCTTTGTTTTGTCTACTCATTTATTTCGAATTATTTGTTTCTACTACCTAATATGAAAATTTATTCTAATTCACTACATAATTCAAATATTCTATATAGTTTGGGGAAAATGAGCAAACACACAAAAGTTTACTTGTAAGTTTGGTTATAATATATTTTGTTATATATATAAATAAGTTTGTAATTTTCTTGAGAAGAAGAATTTAGACAAAAGCTTCTTGGGAATTACAAAGACAATGTACAAAAAGGTACATAAGCCCTCCTGTCTCCGTCAACTTACCAATATTATCTAAAAAGCTTGGGGGTGTTCATGCATGTTACCTTCTCTCGTTGCTTGTAGTAAATATCTATTTAGCTTTTTTCTTTTTATTTTCAAGCTCTAGAAGTTTCCATCCAAATAATTACAAACTTTAACGTATTACAAATTGCTTACTTCTTTTTTTAGTAATTTTTTAATACTATCATTTATAATTTATAGGATAAAATTATATTATTTTTAAAATTAGACATAAATAACATTTTATTAAAATCATATTTTTAATTTAATGTTAGAATTGAGTATTTAGTGGTTGAGTTTATTTTTTATTATTTGGATTGATTATTTAGTCTTAAATTAATTTTAATAATATTTATAAAAATTAAA
>KE158700.1:30233-46451 GCA_000411055.1 Leavenworthia alabamica | reverse complement strand
GTCCTCTCGGCAGTTCTCTCGGCAGTATCGACCATATCTCCCGCGGGTGATCCGGATGTCGGGCGATGAACCTCATCAATTCCCCTAGTCAAAACCATTGACCTTAAGCCAGGAGAACCTGTTTGGTTGCGTATCTCCATCGATCAGGTTTTTTTATAACTTTGTATGCTTATTTTCTTGTTTCTATATAATATTTTGAAATTTCTTTTATTGGTTTCAATTTATTTCATTTTCTTAAAGTTATGTATGCAGGTTTTCAACAAAAAAGCTTTACAAAAATTTCATATATTTTTCTCTTTAAATAATTTGATTAGAAGTTTAGCACATATTTTAATTTTTTGCAATTTTTAATTAACATATGAATCTATTTTCTTGGCTAATTTAAGATAAAAATGATAAACGAACTGGAAATTGGTGGATAACACTGATATCATCGCCTTCGGTAGATATCGGCTATTGGCCAAAAGAATTATTTAACCTTTTAGAAAATGGTGCAAATATAGCTGAAGTTGGAGGTGCAGTTGAATCTTCTCGTTGGGCAATGGTAAATTTCCAATGGTAAGTGCTAAAGATACAGCTCTGTTTTCAAATATTAGAGTTTTAAAAATAACTTATGAGCCAAAAAGAATAGATTATTTTCATACGGATAGATTGTTAAATAGTCCCAATTGTTATGGGATAAAAATTGGTAACGTAGGAAGATTTTATAAAAGTAGTCTAGGATTTTTTTTTTTTTTTATGATGGTCCATGAGGAAAATCTTGTGGAATGTAACATTTGTAATATTTTTCAAGGTAATATAATAATATTTTCTAAATTAATAATACTAAATTTTATTCAGTTAAGTTATTTTTTTTTCAAGATTAATTTTTATTTTAAAAGCTAACAACTTTAACAATAAATTAGAGGAAGTAACTGCAGAAATATAAAAGCAGGAAAAATATCACTAGAAAAATCATCTTTTTGTTTGTTAATATCAAATACAAAATCATCTTTTGTATATAAAATATAACAGATCCACATCAGTACATATTATCTATATATCTTAGTATTCAGAAATTCACTCTAGGAACATGAATTGGTTCTTATTACATTTAAATGATAAATTAGTGTTTCATAATACATAGTAAAATATATTTTAAGAAAAAAATTCAATGCTCACTTTGAAATATCAGGTTTCAACTTAATAAGGTTTACTGTGGGATTCTCAAAATCTAAGTAGAGACCAGACTGAATTGGTTAAGTAAAATGTAAGACAAAGGCTTTGTTTGAAAAGCTATATTTATATATATTACAAACATAAACCAAGAAGACAAAACCAAACGAAACAACTAAGGTTTTAAAAGAAATGAACAAGTCAATGGTTTACTCTTCTCTGTGATCCCCAATTTGGAATATTAGCCGTAGCTTCATTCACCATCTTCACTAGTGTTACCTACCAATATACCAATGAAGCAATATGAGTTGTGTTTGTAAATCATATACCAAACGGGCCAGGCTAAGACAGGACAGGATTAAGTGTCCGGGTTCAAGTGAAAGTAAACATACCACACTCTGTGGAACACCAGGTGGTGGCAATGTAAGATTCTTAGGTGGTGGTGAGCTATCATATGCTCTTTTATCAAATCTCCATTCTCCAACTTTACCATATGTTAATTTACCCTGAAATCACCATTAACCATTCTTATCAACCTTCATTACTAATAGTTATAGGCTATAGTAGTTTCAGTAATCTTCTTACCTTCATATCATAGTCACATCCATAAGTGTAGTGTATGATGTACTTGTCACCAACCTCTGTATCCCATGGAGGCTGATTTTATTACCACAAAACACAAATGTCCATCACCTCTTTAGTTAATGTATCGAAAAAGTCTTAGTCATGTAATAAGCAAACAATACATAGACTTTATGAGGTTTAGGCCTTGGGTAACATCAACACATGAACATAGGTATCGTGTTACATTTTCGCTACCATTCATAAACATAAAAATGTGTGTAGAGTGTTGTGACCTGAATCATGAAGTCTTTGTGTAGAACATTGCTAACACCATGCAATGCAGATGAGACAGCATAAGCATACCTACACTTGCAACACAAAAATTGTTGTCAAATCCACTCAATCAACAATCTAAACAACAGATACTTACATTTCAAGAACCCATCCAAAAGAACTATCTGCTACAGGATCCTTCTTCATAGCCAAAGAAATATTCATCCAAGTTGGAGCAATCTTCTCCAAAGCTGCCTAAGTAAACCATCAAATCTAAAGCTTTAGAGATTGTCATCTTTCTATGCAACAAACAAGTTGTTCATAAGAGTAAACAAAACAAACCTTCCCAATAATGACAGGAGAGTTTCCAATCGGATCGATATTGGTAATAGGACCTTTCTCTTCTGGATAATACTTCCTCAACACATCCTCATACTTTTTCGGTTCGATATAAAAGAAAGGAAACGCAGCTCCAAATCCATCTCTAGCTAAGTTTGGTATAGGTTTAACAATGATATGATCAGGCTCAGACATCAAAATATAACTGCATTCAAACCAAAACATGTCAACCAAAAACAATTCTCACCTAAGTTTATTTAACATACAAAATCAAAAATGGATTATCTTAACTCTTCTTTAATATCTGTTTGTTGAAGCCATTGTACAAATGCCCATGGCCTATTCAATACAACATAACCCTGTTACAAAACGAAGCAAAATTCAAACTTTTCACAAATAAATCAATAATAAATCTTAGGTTATTTCAATTTTTGTGATACCTTATCCATCCCAGAAGGTAAAGGTTGAGCAACAAAAGTAGGAATCTCATTCATAAACTCATCAGGTTTACCAGAATGTAAGATCCGAGTAAACCCACCCATTTCGGATCCGGGTCCAGTGGAAGCTCTAATCTTTTTGAACCAATAATACATAACTCTGCATTGCCAGGTGTTGTAAACAGAGTCAGAAGCTGTGACTGCTGTGTGGAAAAGCCTCGGTCTTTTGCCACGGATTGTAGATCCTCCGCCGTCACGAGGTAATTCAATGACTGGGTCAATGGAGATATCGGAAGAAGATCCGGGAAAATCTTGTTTGAGAGGAGCATTAGCGGAGATGATGATGTTGTAAGTAATGAGAGCAACGGAGAGTGTTATGAGAAGTGGATAGAACAGAGCTCTACCACCGTAACCCATTGAGAGAGAGAGAGATGGATCGAGGGCAGAGTTTGGATTGTTCAAAGTCGTAGTCTTTGTCTTCTTCAGCTTATTTATTCTCAGTAGTATATGGCTAGCTGATATTGAAGAAGAAACTCAAAAATGCTTCATCTCACCTCTATTGCTTCTTTAGTTTGACTCTTTCTTATTCCTTTGCTTAAGGGTAACTTAATTCTAACCAAATTATATCATTATATCATAATAATCAAACTGAAACCAAATAATACAGTTTGGTTTGATGTAAAACAAGGCTCCGGTTCAGGCTTATATCTCAACAAGGAAAAAAATCCACGCCTAATTTGTACGACTTCTTATTAGAAGCAATCTCCAATAAACCCCCATAACTTTTATTTAAATTCTTAAAAGTCACAAGATAAAAGATTTCATGAATTGCGTAAGGTAACTAGAGCCGCATCCGCAATTATTTGATATAATTTAATATTTATATTTATTATTATTTATATATTTTATTTATATAATTATTGTTATTATTTTTTATTTTATTATTATTTTTATTTCTATAATATCAAAATTAAAATGAATTGAAATATATGAAAAACTAAATTCATACATTTTTCTAGATATGATTTTTTGATAATTTGAATATTTATTTTTGTTAAAAAATTGAATTATCTTAAGATACGTATAATATTTGAATATAAATAAATATATTATATGATAGATACTTAGACTTTTACAATATTAAATATTAATTATATAAACTATTAGATAAATATGATATAATTTATTTATTTAGATAAAAAATATTATTAATATATTTTAACTATCTATTTACATGATAAAATATATTTATTATTTATTTTTATAATTGAACAAAAATAGAAATACATCATATTTAATAGAAATTTTTATTAAAATGATAATATAAAATAATAACAGCAAATAAATATATATTGAAATTGTATATATTAAATATGAAAGATTGTTGAATTTTATTTACTAAAAAATAACAAAATCTCATAAGTTTTATAACTAAATTTATAAAATAATTATGTGAATTATTATAGGTATAACTTGAACATAAATAAATTATATTTATAAATTTGCTTTGATATTTAAAAATATTGATTTAAAATTTTATTTTTAAAATAAAATAAATTGTGGATAAAAAATTAAAGTAAAACAAATTAAAATAGTAGTATAAATTTAAATATCAGAAAAAAAAATTTAAAATCAATATATCTGTTACTCATCGGATCGGATAGGGTAAACCCCGATCGGATTCGGGTTTATCGGGTTTTGACATCTACCATCTTTGTTTTTTGGGTTGGATTGGGAATAATTTGTGTTTAAAATCATAAATCAGATGAAAATCTAAAATAAATAGCTACCCAAAATATTTTAGTCTTTTTCATATTAGAAAACCCAAAAATATATTTAAAACATAAATTTGCACCAAAAATAAATCTAATTTCTAATTTAAAAACGAATTCTAAAATATATTTATTGACTAAATGAAATTTTTGAAAATATTATTGATTTATGAATATTTAACATATATTAAATAAGTATATCGTATATGTATATTCTAAAATTAATTTAGTAAATATACAGAAAATATATGATCAATATTTGGATAGTGTTTTTTATTTATACAGATTTAGAAATATATTATACATAAATAAAAATTATTTAAATAAAATTTTCTGTTTAAATGTTAATTTAATATTTATGATATTTTAATAGGATAGTATAAACTTAATTTAAACATAATTAGAATAATAATATAAGTTTAAATATCAGAGATTTTTTCTATATAAAATAAATACACATTTGTCATTAATATTAGCCATGGGCATAATATTTGTCGGAAATCCGATAGGATTTAGATTTATCGGGTTTTGACATCTACAATAATTATTTTTTGAATCGGATTGGAGACAATTCGGGTAAAATCTCAGATCTGACAAAACTCCAAAATAAATGGATACCCAAAATTTCTTAATTTTTTCATACCCAAAAATTTTATAAGTGTATCAAAAAACTCAAATAAAGCACAAATTTTATTTACATTCAACCTAATTATCCATTATTAAAAATCTAAAAAACTCTGAGTATTCTAACACATACCCTAAATTCGAATTTCATCCGATTATTTTTTGGATATTTAGTCGAGTTTTAATAAAACTCATATCAGATTAAAAACTTGCACGTACAAGCTTTATAAATTTTATGGGTCCAATTTTTTCTAACCTTAGTACCCAATTTTTTTCAGTAAAAAAAAAACTCAATTATCCTAACATATATCTTAACTTCGAATTTTATCTAATTATCTAATACCAAAAACTAAAATTATTTAAGTTAAATTATTAATTTGTGGATACTCGGTCGGGTTTAATGTAAAATCTAAATCAGATCTAAATTCATCATGTATAGACCTTAACATCTAATAAAAAAACATTTAACGAATTCAACTATGCTTTGAAACTTTATTTTTGGTTTAAATATTAATTTATAAGTAAATAACTAAATAATCAAGTTAATTTTGTAATATGAAAATTGATCTAAAATATATTTATTGACTAAATGATATTTTTGAAAAAAATATTGATTTATGAATATTTAACAGATACTAAATTAGTATATTGTATATATAATAATTTGAATATGGATATATATATATATATATATTCTAAATTAATTTAGTTTTGATTTGGAAAATAAATATGTAAAAAATATATGATCAATATTTATATTTTTTTTTATATTATAGAGATTTAGATGTAAATTTAGTATTTAAGATATTTGACTATATGAATAGTAACAAAATTTGTACTTCAATTTTAATAGTTATGCAAAAAATATGTTAATCTAAATTTTTGAAGATAATTCTACAAAAATATCTATATTCTAAAAAGAATTTATATAAAATTTAATTATTAATTTATATTTGGAAAGCAAATATATAGATAAAGAATATGGTAAAAATTCGGATATATTATTGGATTAGTTTAGAATTAGATATATAAGTAATTAAAATGGAAATTAATTAAATGTAGTTTTCTGTTTGGATATAAATTTAATATTTATGGATACATTAATATGCACAAAATTTGTATTTTAATTTTAATAGGATATAAGTAGATGTAATAAATATGATAATTTAAATTTTTGAAAATAAATCTATAGAATATATATTATAAAACAAACTTATATAAAAATTAATAATTATCTTATATTTGAAAAGAAAATATATAGATAAAAATTTAGAATATTATTTGGTTAATTCATAATTAAAAATATATATAATTAAAAATAAAAATTAATTAAATGTAATTTTTTGTTTGGATACAAATTTAAAATTTATGATTTTTTTTAGAAAAATAGGGATAAAATTTATAATTCAGTTTTAATAGAATATAGACACGTACGATTATATAATATATGCTCAGAACAAGTTTATCCGTTTGTAAGTTTGTTAACTAAAAAACCTCCATTTTATAAACTTGACCACCTCATACCGACCCTTGATAAATCAAATGGTCCACTTCATACCGACCCTAAAAAATCTATTACTTGCCTAACAAACTTTTAGGCTTAATAGCCTCGTCTCCTCTAACTCATTTTAATGCTTTTGTGATTGGAACAATAAGGTATAAAATGCACTTATTTTTTATAACCTGTGTGCAAAATTCTGAAAATGTTGTGGATAACATAAACGGAGATGTTTTTGGCTAACACCACCAGATACCCATTCAAAAGATAACTTCTTTGCTTTTGGGCCATCAATCATCATCTCTCATTCTCTCTGTGCAATGCATAAACAACATCAACTAAACCAAATGTATCTTAATATCTCTTTAATTAAGTGACTACTTTGATTCATTCATATATTTATTACCTTTTGGCGTTTAGAATCTGGAGGCAATGTTGGTTCAGGTCTCCGACTTGACTCCCCTCGCTCCTCACCTTCTTCCTGCATCTCCAACACCAAATTCCACCAGTCAATGACATGTTGCATCATAGGCTTATAAAAAAAATTGAAACAGTGATGAATTATAACAAATACCTCTCTTGAAGAGGCTTGTCTACTACTATTTCTGCCTCTGCCTACAGCTTCTTCTGAGCTTGAGGAAGCCACGTTTTGAGATATAAAGGGCATGATCTGCTGAAGGATGCTCGATATGAAATTACCTTCATCCGTTGTAGTCCCCGGCTCTACATGGGCATTTGCAACTGCTTCGTTTGTTGATGTGGATGGTGTGGAAGAGGGATTAGATGCAACTGGGGGCTCTGAGCTACCAACTTGCACATTTTCTCGACGAGATGAGGGTCTCAAAAACTGATGGATTCTGTTCCTCAAGTCAGACAAACCTCGACCACCTGCAGCAGAACTGCTATCACCTACATGTTCAAAGTCAGACAACCAAATATTTATAACATTTTGCTTGTCTTTTAGGTAACACAACACCTAATCAATCTAAAGAAAATCAAAGCCAAAACAGCCAAGGAAAACATCAAATCAAACATAACATGAAATAGCCCAGCAAAGATAAGAAACAACCGGTATACAGTTTCCTCATTAACAATCCAACATATAAATCTTCGGAAGTCATGTTAAAACTACCTTCTCTTCCTTGGTTATCAATGCTCTGTGGTTGCCTAGAAGATTCAGTAGCATGCTGATGTACACCTAATCCACTAGAGCTACTACGTTCACCAGAAGATACCCGCTGATATCTACCAACAAGGGGTATAACTACGGCCACAGGATTTCTAATAGTTTCAGTTGGGCCTCTCATTGAGGGGACAGAATCAGTAGTGCTACTGGGTGCAAAAGGGACTGACTGCCCCGGGGTATGTTGTGGGGTACTTTCTTCTCTCTGGCTTGTCCCACTGGCAGGCACCCAAGATCCTAATATAACATATCACCAAAACCAATCCAGATATAAAACAAGAAACAACAACTTAATCTGAAGATTTTCAATATAGCAACAAGGAACAGTTATAGCACCTGTACGTATTCTTATCTCAATGTTCCTCGGGGTAGCAGAGGAAAGCGACTGTCCAGTAAAAGGGTTAGAATGTGCGGTTCCTGTATGTAAGCCTCCAGTATTTGTCCCCATCCGAGAAGAGTGTGTCTATACGAATTAGATCGGTAGATACAAAGGTAAGGGTAAAAAACACAAGTTGGACACATTGGGTAAAGAAGAAAAAGAAAAGAAGAAAGACAGACCAGAATGGAATTTCGCCCTGTAGGGGTTATGAACACTGCAGGCCCATCATTAACAATAGCATCCTCCTAACATATAACATGACAATTAACAAGTATCTTATAGATGTAAGGGAATATTTTATTCTGTAAACAAAAATGTAGGATTCAGATCCATAATGTTAGCAAAAATATACACACCGGTGTTTGTCCAAAACGGAGCATCATGGTGGCACGGCCAAGCTCCAGAAGTGAAATACCTAAATTCTCCAAGAGGGACCCTGATTGAAGCGCGTTTGACTCGTGCAAACTTCGGATTGCTGGATCGGTGACATTTACATGATCGACAAGCTGGCTTGAGAGATTCTGCATAAGGCAATGCCAATACAAGTCAGTCAGTTGAAAAAGCAAAACATTGGTTAAGACTCGTCAAAGTAAGCAAACACGTAAATGGCTTTCTGAAAAGACTGCATGAGACGAAAGTAAAAGAGCATACAGATAAGCAATCTGCTACTTCACCGATCAACAATTGCCTTGTCGATTGCAGCACTTCTGCCAAGTGAGATGGTCTTGAGATCCGACTCTCTCCAGTAGTAGAACCATAATCTTGCACTCCCATTGAATTTTCAGAACCTTGCAAGTTATTAGCATAGATACCTGCAAATATAACAGTTGATCACTGTCAGACTCTCAGAATTGTTCTCAACAGTCAGCACAGGACCAAACATTTAAAAGTTAGTCTAACCATTGGCCGCAAATTCCTGTCTCAGATGATTCAGATACTCAGATAATGCTGTCAATGAATCTGGAATCACCTGAAATGGCAAAAGTATAGCGTTTGCATGAGCAAAAAGAGATGCACCTTATGAGAAATCATGTAAACAAGGGAGCAGTTACTTCTGGTTGTGAAGATGTCAAGGGAGTGGAGGTCTGGTCCACAGAATTTGGTGTGACAGATTGCCCTCCAGAAGAATCACTCGCAGTTCTAGGATCAGAATTCCGAGACTGCCTCTCGTGAGGAGGACCCTAGCACATAAGAGAAGTCGCTTAGATCCAACAATCAATTATTAGAAACCCCACAGTGAAATATACGTAATTACCATAACTTCAATCCCTTCAATACCACCTTCTGTACTAGAGATTCCAAGTGCACCCAGAACAGCTGAAACAATCTGCCACTGCCAGACATGAAACATGGCTCATGAAAAAGATCACATCTGATTCAACACACAAAAATAGAAACAGATAAAAGAGGGCCAACCTGACTAAGATCTGGATAGCCATCTGCTTGCTCAGCAATGTTGAAGGATCCTACTACAACTCGTGCTCGGCGAGTGCCCTGGCTGCCACTAGCACTCAAAGCATGATCAGCCGCTAAAAAAGAAAAGTTCTCCACTTAGTATGGCGAAATAAAATCTCACAAGAAACAATGGCATATACTAAACTATCTTGAGAATATAAATTTTAAAGATGTTTAGGAAATATTTTTGGAACCACAAATATGCATGGAACTTGAAACATGCCTTCATTACTAGTTGAACTCTCTGATAATGATGCAATGGGTTGTCTGACAACCAAATGCAAAGTGTGGCCATCTTCAACATCTGAGATGAACCCGTTAAAGAAATTTATCAAGAAAGAAAGGAAAAGAAATTACAAGCTACCTTACGACACTGGAGTTGTATTGAAAAACAAGGTTTTCACAAGTGAAAAAGAAAGCTCTAAGAAAGAAACAGGGCTATATGATATGTAGAACATAAGGATACGATAGGCTGATAGGAGTTGATCATCCTTCATAACTTTTCCACGACATATCAAGCGTTGTTCTTCTGTAACTACACCTGTAACCGAAGCAATTTGCTCTTTCAATGCAGGAACTGGGACCTGAAATGAACCAAGAAAAAAAAGCATAAAGCAAATATAAGAAATTCTATACAGAACACATATAATAAGGCATCAGTTTCCACAGAAATCCCTATCCGGAAGTTAAATCTTACACATTTATCTACACGTAATGAGTAGGTTTGAGAATCCAATGTCTTAATCTTTATCTCAACCATAGCTTGAGACGCCTCAATCTCACGAACCATAATTTCATCTTTGCCATTATGTCCCATCTTTTCAGAACACCAGAAAACAAACAAGTATCAGCTTACATATAGCTCTATCAACTGCATGCAAAAAAAAAAGCCACCACCTTTGATCAAACTCATCAAACACTAAGAGAAGAAATCTCAAAAGTTACATAAGACCATTTCTTAAAACAAAAACGATAGAAAGAAACCAAATCTTTATTACTCCAGCTCAAAGAAAGATAGATAACTAGCTGTGATCATAATCAGCTGAGCTAAATCAGCTATAAACAATTACATCTAATCGTTAATTACTGAGAAATTGAACCAAATGCACAAGACAAGTTCTAATCGATGAGTTCAAAGAAGAAGAAGAGAAGAATCGGATCGAAAACCCTAGAAATGTAACAGCAACAAGACAAGGCAATAAGAACTAAGAAGAAGAGGATGATGAAATTAACAATGGAGAAGAGTCGAAAACCTATAGAATTGAATCGTAGTTGAAAAGAGAATTCGAAGATGAAATTGAGATTTGAGAACCCTAAAAGAGACGGACCCTTTGAAGAGCTCGAGAGACGACGACGATTCTCGTGGCCAAAGGAGAGTGAGAGAAAGAGAGAGAAGAAAGGCTTAAAATTGTGTTTGCTTCTCTAAACTCAGCCTTTCTTCCGCTTTATATCACGTGAATAAAATTGATTTGTGTCTTTTTTTTAAGTGATGTATAAATTTAGAATCACTTGCATTTTGAAAAAAAATTGCAGATACTTCTTAAATCTTAATTAAAATATCCTTGATTTTTCAATACATCTATGAATGTCATTTTAATTTATGCAAATTTTTTTTATGGCTTTTAAATTTTTCATATTGATCAAGTCTATACAAAATTTTATATAGTTAAATTTTTAGATTTAGTTATAAAATTAATAATTTATTTGATAAAATATTGTAAAAATAGTAATATATAACCCAAAAAATTATTCATTTTCTTTTTATCTTAATTTCCTATTAATTTTTGTCAATATAAATTTTTATGTTGGTTTCAAAAAGCAACAAATAATAACGATAAAACTTAATAACATTGATTCACGAAATAAGAGAATTATATACTTATAACTGATACAAATATAATATGCAAAAAATAATTACTTTGCAATAAATACTACAAAAGTTTTAATATAAATTTGGTTGAGTTACCAAAATAAATCTAGTTGATACATTAGTACTATGCTATCAATCTTTACAGATTTTTATGTTTTTTAATTTTTCATATTATTCAAGTCTTATATATAATAAAAAAAATTCTAGACATATTAAAAGATTTATTCGTTGTAAAATCAGAAAAATGATTACCGACAACATTTAAAGATTTTAAATTTAATTTTTAACTTTATTTTGTTCATACCAATTGGTGTAATTCTACTATTATGATTTCGTAAATAATATTTATATTAAATATTAAATTTGTGAATATCCGTTTAAATAATGATTATTTATAAATTATAATGATATTCGACAACCCTAATTCACAAAATAAAAGCATTAAATAGTTGTAACAGATTATATACAATATTTATAATAAGTAATTATTTTGCAGAAAATATTTCAAATTTTAATAGATATGTGAGAGTTGTTGAATTTTCAATCTAAATTTTAATTGAATATTCAATCGTAATTGAATAAAAATTACAGATTTTCATTTTTTTAATTTTTTATTTCATGTTCCATATGATAACAAAGATGACGGTTGGCTATACAAAGAGAAAATGAGGATCTTCTATAATTGTAACGGATCATATACAATACGTACAAGAAATAATTATTTCGTGGAAAATGTTCTTATTTTAATAAAATTGTGACAACTGTTTAAGTATTCAATCATAATTTAATAAAAATAAAGATTTTTACTTTTTATTTAATTTTTTATATTCAGTACGATAACAACGATGACTGTTGGCAATACAAATTGAAAATGAGGGTCTTCTATAATTGTAACGGATCATATACAATACGTACAAGAAATAATTATTTTGCAGAAAATATTTTTAATTTAATAAATTGTGACAACTGTTGGTTTTCGATCGAAATTTAGTTAAGTATTCAATCATAATTTAATAAAAATAAAAAAAAATTTACTTCTTAATTTTTATATTAGATACGATAACTTTGATGATACTTGGCAATACTAACACGAAATGAGAGTCTTCTATAATTGTAACGGAATATAAACAATACGTACAAGAAATATTTATTTCACGGAAAATATTCCATACTTTATTAAATTTTTGACAATTGTTGAGTTTTCGATATTCAATTAATTTAATAAAAATTAAAGATTTCACTTTTTATTTAACAACGATGATACTTGGCAATACTAACACGAAAAATGGGTCCTCTATAGTTGTAACGGAACGTAAACAATAAGTACAAAAAATATTTATTTCGAGAAAAATATTCCATACTTTATTAGATTTGTGACAATTGTTGATTTTTCGATCTAAATGTAATTAACTATTCAGTTAATTTAATAAAAATTAAATATTTCACTTTTTATTTTTTAATATTCGATACAGTAACAACGATGATACTTGGCAATACTAACATGAAATAAGGGTCTTCTATAGTTGTAACGGAACGTAAACAATACTTACAAAAACATATTTATTCCACGGAAATTATTCCATACTTTATTAAATTTGTGACAATTGTTGATTTTCTATCTAAATTTAATTAACTATTCAATTAATTTAATAAAAATTAAAGATTTCACTTTTTTATTTTTTTTATGTTCGATACAGTAACAACGATGATATTTGGCAATACTAACACAAAATAAAGGTCTTCTATAGTTGTAACTGAACGTAAACAATACGTACAAAAAATATTTATTCCACGAAAATATTCCATACTTTATTAAATTTGTGACAATTGTTGAATTTTCGATCTAAATTTAATTAATTATTCAATTATTTTAATAAAAATTAAAGATTTCACTTTTTATTTTTTTTATGTTCGATACAGTAACGATGATGATACGTGGCAATACTAACACGAAATAAGGGTCTTCTATAGTTGTAACAGAACGTATACAATACGTGCAAAAAATATTTATTTCATGGAAAATATTCCATACTTTATTAAATTTGTGACAATTGTTGAGTTTTCGATCTAAATTTATGAACATATTTATCATAAATATTTTTATTAATCAAAAAATATATTAAAATGTAAAATAGAAATATTATTCTGAAAATATATTAATAAATAAATAATTTTTAAATTTTTTAAAAAATATAAAATGATTAACTGGAAGAAAAAAAATTATAGGATATTAATAACCAACTAAATAATTTTAAAAATATGTTGAATTATTTTATAATAAATCTAAATAATTTTTACGTTTTCAATACTTTCTACAAGAAATACATAGATTACAAAATTTTACCTTAATAGTAAGATCAATAAATGAACACAAAAAAAAGTTTTGTCAAAGCGAACCGGTAAATTGTTTGGTATATATTTATTCACATATAAAATAACAGTTAGAATTAGATATCTAACCTATTTTTTTCTTAACTTCATATTATATTAGAAAACATTTACATGATCTTTAAACAAACAACTCCTTAAACATGTTGGAGGGTTATTAAAAGTTGCATAAGATACACATTGAGAATGTGCATGCTTAGCTAATATATCTGCTGCTTGGTTGCAATTCCTTGCTACCCAAGAATAAGAGATATATGTAAAACGATTTGCCCAACTGCAAATATCATTAATGAGAGGTTGAAGATAAGCGTTTTGTTCCTCATTGATTAGTAGTTTATATAAGGTCTGACAGTCTCCTTCCATAATGACAGCCCTATAACCTCGAAACCAGAGTGTTTGAAGTGAATGAAAGAGAGTCAAAGCCTCAGCCTCAATACTATTAGTACCTTGTTTTAATTTAGAATATCCAGCCATAACATATATTCCTTTAGTATCACGTAGAATCCATCCAGTGCCAACCGATGTTCCGTTAAGCAAGTAACTAGCATCATAATTACACTTTATAAAAGTGGGATGTGGTTTCCATTGTCCAGTCGATGAAGATGACAACCCTGCTGCAAAGCTATGTATCGGCAAACTATGTCTTTCCTCTGGGAATGTAGATGTGATCCATTCAGCTGCATTACTCAGTGCACGTAAATATACTTCCTGTGGGCTTGACAAAACATGGTTAAAGATTAGATCATTACGAGACTTCCATATTTGCCAAAAGATCCAAAATAAGTTTTGTTGAAGGTTGGTTGTAGGAGCTGTTTCATAGAGTTGAAGTAAGCCTTCAATGTTAGCCTCTAAGTTTTGCGACTGATGAGAATCAGTGAGACCATGAACATTAACTGCTCGCCATATAGCAGAAGAATAGTCACATTGGAAGAGAAGATGATTTGTTGTTTCGGAATATTGGCAGCATCGTTTACAAGTAGCGTCAATGGCTATACCACGGCGGTTTAGTTCAGCCCCAGAACCAAGGGCAGATGATAAAACTTGCCATAAAAAATGTTTGATTTTAGGTGGTAGGTTTGTTTTCCAAATCCGCTGTTTTAGCCTCATATTGTTATCTGTAAACGGTGACAGTGGGCGTGCCTCATGAGTGTCCAACCAATAGCCCGTCTTGACAGTGTATAATCCACTCTTTGAGTAATGCCATTGTAAGCTATCATTAATATGTTGTTGAGGAATGTACAACTGCCTAGCTAAAGCAGCATCATCTGGGGTTAACAGCGCCTGCAATTTACTTTCATCCCATTGATATGAATGCAGATACCAGAGGTCCGATAGTGTGATATGAGAATGTGCAGACGAAACTAAAGAGGCTGCTCTAGGAGAATGGCCTAGTAACCACCGATCATGAAATGGTTTGATTGTGTTTCCAGTGCCAATATGCCATCGCACACCTTTAAGTAGTAAATCACGGCCAGAAATGATTGAACGTCATCCATGTGATGTTTTACGAGGAACACGTGCATTAGTAAAGCTAGTATGAGTAAAATAACGAAACTTCATGATCCTTGCTAGCAAACAATTGGGTTCTTGGATGATCCTCCAAGCTTGTTTAGCCAGTAACGCATCATTGAACAACTCGATATCACGAAATCCAATACCACCTTTGTCTTTAGACACACACAATTTATTCCAACTAACCCATGTCATTTTTTTCTTCGTCTCATTAGAGCCCCACCAAAATTGTGATAAAGCAGAAGTGATATGATTACAGATGTCTTTGGTAATTTAAAACAGGTCATTGCATAAGTCGGCATAGCTGTAGCAATGGATTTAAGTAGGATCTCTTTACCTCCTTCCGATAGGTATTTTTTGTTCCAATTTTTAGTGCGATTTTGACACGCTGAACAAGATACCTATTTATTTATTTTTTATCTTCATCTTTTTCTTTGTTACAGTCTTCATTCATCCACCTAGCACCAATCATTTTTTATTTTATTAGTATTTTTTATCACTTTTTCTCTATAGTTTCTCTAGAACACAAATATCATTTTCAATCACTCTCCATATTATCAACATTATTGATTTTTTTCTTTTCCTCTACTCTTACAAAAATACCGTTATTAATTTTTAATGCTCTAATTTTGTATAGAAATTTTATTAATTGAGAGTTTATTGATATCATCAATTTTCTTTTTATACATAAAATTTCTGTAACTCAACAAAATAAGAAAACTAAAAGACTAATTAATTACATCAATTAAAAATTATTCATGAACATTAA
>KE158700.1:3080-15404 GCA_000411055.1 Leavenworthia alabamica | reverse complement strand
CTAAAGTTGAATAATTTAATCTAAAGATCACTACAATGTATTACATATAATTAATATGTGTATATATTATTTACATAAATTTATAAAAATCAATACTCTTACTTTTAATATAAATATTAATAGTATTTTCTATTTTTGTAACAAAAAAAATATTGAAAGAGTATTTAATTTTATTATATAAACAAAATATTTTTAATCAATATATTAATAATAAAAATTAAATAAATTTAAAATAAAACTCCGTCCGAAGGGCGGGTCACCTGCTAGTATACATATAAATGAGAATTATATGATTGTTCAAATTGAACTACAATTAAGGTTTCGAGTTGCAATTTTCGAATAGAATATATTCCACCGTCAAAAATCTAACAAATCAATTTTGCTCTATCAAATTCATTTTTGATCTTTTATAATTTTATAACTTTGACGGACACGTTGTATAAATGTGATTAAAGCATAAATGTGATTAAAGTATGTAATATAATATGAACCAAGATTCACGTTTTGATAACCACATGGGCCATAAACGACCTTCAAATAAATAAAACGCTTCACCATACAAACAATGTGAAGCCCATACCATCTACGTTTCATTTTCTTCTTTATTTTGTCATAAAAGGGAAATTTTATTTTAAAATATTTGCTATATAATTTCTGATTCATTGTAAAACTTATGCGATGATTAGATTATGAGATTATAAAATTAGCTATATTAACATAAAAATGTTGGCCTTGTATTTCATCCTACTCGTCTGCGTGCCCTTAGCTATCATCATGACTCTCACGGTTCCTCAACTAGCCATCACTCTTGCCATTACTCAACCGGCCTACCTAGTAATACAAAACTCCAATAATACACTTACATCTCGCCGAGTAGTTAGTTCTCAGCCACTGGATCACGATGAGTCGCTCCTTCGTCAAGCTTCCCAAGTCGACCAAAACCTACAGCCAAAACTTCCTAAAAAACTTGCTTTCATGTTCTTAACAATAACCTCTCTTCCACTCGCACCACTTTGGGAGCTTTTTTTCAACCAAACCTCTAATCACAAGTCTCTCTACAATGTCTACGTCCATGTAGACCCGACTCAAAAACATGAACCGGGTTTATTTGGCATGTTTCATAACCGGATCATATCTTCCTCAACACCGGCTTACCGACACTCCCCAACCCTCATCTCAGCCGCACGTCGTTTACTTGCTCACGCACTTCTTGACGACCCATCAAATTATATGTTTATCCTTCTCTCCCCTTCTTGTATTCCACTTCACTCCTTTAACTTCACTTACAAGACACTTGTCTCTTCTACAAAGAGCTTCATTGAGGTTCTTAAAAATGAACCAGGGTGGTACGACAGGTGGGCAGCGCGTGGATCCTCTGCTATGTTCCCTGAGGTGCCACCTGAGGAGTTTCGAATAGGTTCACAGTTCTGGACATTGACACGAGCACATGCGCGTATGGTGGTGAGTGATGTAGAGATATGGACCAAGTTCAACAAGTCTTGTGTAAGAAAAGAAACATGTTACCCTGAGGAACATTACTTCCCTACTCTCCTCCACTTACGTGACCCACACGGATGTGTGTCCGCTACGCTCACGCATGTAGATTGGAGCGTTAACGAACATGGTCATCCCCGGACATATAAATCATCGGAGGTTAAGGCTGAGCTTATACAAAAGCTGAGAAGTGCACGGCTTAGATACGGAAACGGTGGCCAAATGAGGAATGATACGTTTTTGTTCGCCCGCAAATTTTCTCCGGCGGGGATTGGTCCGTTGATGAACATAGCTCGAAATGTAATCTTTAACGATTCGGCTCTTGTGTAAATTGGAGAATAAGCTTGTTTAAGTTGAGACTATATTAGGGGACTTGATTTGTTTAAAATGCATTTAAAACTCTATTATAATAAAGTTTACATAGTTATACAAAACCATTCATATGCTATTAAAATGTTGTTGTAATATATATATCCTTTATATATTTGTTTTAAGTTGAGACAATAATTAGGGGACTTGACTTGATTAGGTTAAACTAAAGATTTTTCTTAAGTTTAAATATATTTACGTACGTGAAAGGACATTAATATATGAAAAGAGTCTAATGAAGGTTTTGATATATATATACTAAGTCCCAAAGCTACTTTTACTGAGGCCTCAAACAGTATAACTTAGAGAAATATTAAAGATTCGATAAAATTAGCAAAGGAAATGGTAAATTTAGTAAAAGAATGATTGAAAGAGAGAATAAATCACAAGAAATGCGGCCAACCCTAACTTCTCAACAAGGAATCTGGGCAATAACAACAAACAAAGAATGCGTAAAAATCTCTATCAACACCAAATTTTGTCGTCTGATTCTAACTCCATACGAATCAGACAATACACCGAGATCACTCCTTTGAATATTCCAAAGTTCATCCTTTGATTCGAATCTCAAAGTTAATAAAAACCCTAAAATTCTTTTGAATCTCTTTATTCCTAGTCATCAATCTTGAAACCTTAATTCCATGGTTTCTAGATTTTGTTTTGAAAAATAAATGGGAAGCTTTCATCGTCGGACATTTTCTTACGATAAACTTCCAAGTGAACCTATTAGGCTCTCCGTTCTCAAACTAGATGGCTCTTCATTTGGTAAATGCATCATTATATTCACTACTTATCAAATACTCTTTCGTTAGCTTCAATTGTTTATTTTATTTACTATTGTGAAAGATGTATACGTGACGAGCTCGGCGACTGTTGGGGATCTCAAGCTTGCCATAGAGACTGCCTTCAGCCACATTCCTAAGAAGGGACCCTCCAAGATCTCATGGTACATTTTTTATTTTTCTCTCCCATTATGGCTGATTAAAATTTCAACTAAAGAGATTTTAATGGTGAAGGTCACATGTGTGGGGACATTTTTGTTTATGTTTCGGAGATCAGAAGTTACTAACCGATACCGATTGCATCGGAAGTTATGGGATGAAGGACGGTGATGAGGTTTTATAAGCCTATTTATTGTTTCATAATCAGGCAGGAACATAACAATATGTTTTTACGTAAATTTTACAGTTAAGGTTCAAGAACCATGTGTCCGGCAATGCTGTATTAAACAAGGGATATTCTAGGAAAACCAAACACAAGAATTTGTAAGTCTTTTTATTTTCTTTTTCAAATTCTGTTTTCTCGTTCTTTGCTTTTAAGTTGATATGGTGATTTGAAGTTAGGGTTCAGAGGCTGTCATTAGTATCATCAATTCCAATGGTTTTTGAACTCTAGTTAACAGTTAATTATAGTACTAAATTTTACACAGAGAGAGGTTAGGGCCAAAGGATGAAGATGAGCAAGTGACAAGATTGGAAGAGATTGATGATGATTACTCTTGGGATGATCTTGAGAAAGGAAGCTTCGTTAGGTACAAAGACGATGGTGTAGACGCTTCTTCCAGTGAAACCAGATCTTGTCTATCAAGTATTCGAGGTTGCTGCTTTGCGTTGGGTTTTAAGGAGTTTTTTGGTTTTAGTAATGACAGAGCTTATTGTTCTTTAAGAGATACTTGGAGAGACGATTGAATTTTTTTATTTCTTTTCTCTGGGGTTCAATTTTTGTTTTATATTGGCAAGATTTTGTAATCACATAACAACACAATGATCCAATTAAGGATCAAGTTCTATTACAAAAGGTAGTAGTAGTATATATTTAGGGGAAAGCTTATAGAGTACAAAGTTACAATGATCAGTAAGTACAAGCTAGTGCCATAAACAAAAAAATGAGAAAAAACAGAGCTTTTGACATAAACAAGACATAAAAACAACTCCGAGGAGTTGTAATGGCGACTAAGAAGTTACACCGCCATTGCCAAAAGCTCTACAGTGGAAGATAAGGCACTATCTTTACAAACCTAAACCAGAGAACAAAGACTCGTACAAGAAACTTAACTGAACATCAAGACATATAGAGAGACAACAACTTCAAAAAGACGATCAAGACTAAAACCCTAACAAGATTACCAAAACTCAGTGACAGGATTCACAGGAACACTAACAGTTGTAGAAACAGGCTCTTTTGTTTAGAAGGAACCTGTCAAAAATTTGGAAAAAACAACTGCTGCGTCCTAGGAAAGAAACTAAGTTTTAAGTGGGATCTATGGGTTTTAGCAACCAAAACCTAGGAAAAGACTAAGATACTAGGGTTTTGCAGAAAGAGTGGAACTTAGTAAAGTATATCGCACCTCCATAGATTTTCGAGAAGTGTATCCACAGTACTGCTGCTGATTCTACCGCAACGCTGTATGTTTAATCCCACAAGCATGCGACCGAGTTTTAAGATGCATGACTTGCTTTTGTCTGTAATCGCTGAGCAGCCACCAACAGAAAGCACCTGAAGATTCAGATGGTTGGGCGAAGATGCCAATGCCTTGATTCCGTGATCTGAGACCAAAGTACTTGAGATGTCAAGGTCATTGACTGAGTAGCAGTTCTTGGCCACAGCGACGAGGCTTGCATCAGTGATGTTCTTGCAGCCGTCAAGGTTAAGAGACTCCAATGTGCGTCCGTGGCAGATGGATACTGCAGACACTATGTTGTCTGAAACATTGATACATCCACTCAGGTTCATCTTCACAAGACCAGCGTTGTTGTTCAGAAGCAACTCGTGCACACCTGCATCTGTCACTCCATTAAGTCCACAGAGTTCGACATCTTGAAGCTGATGACAAAACTTCCCCATGAGAGCGAGACTTGCATCCCCAAACCCAGGGCAGCAACGGATTGACAGAGAACGTAACGTGCTGTAATTGGTTGATGGAAGAGTAGACTCTGGGCTAAAGTCCCTGATTCCTAGACAGTTTGCCAAAGAGAAAGCCTTCAATTTTATGCCAGCGTTCATGAGAAAACCCAAAAGACCAAACTGGTTGATCCTGTGGCATTCCTCCAGTTTCAAACTTTCCAGCGACAATGCAGATTTGGCCAAAGCGACAAGTCCTTTGCCAGAGATAAGAAGGCATTTGTTCAGAGAGACGTGCTTCAGATCAGGGCAACCGTTTCCAACAGCTTCAAGCCCAACATCAGTCATGCCTCTGCACGACATTACTGATAGGGACTTCAATTTCTTCAGCTCTTTTGCATTTCCCATGACCCAGAAGCCTTTTTCGTTCACACCTTGAAGGCCATGAAGCACAAGATCAGTAACTGCTGATCCATAGTGGCCAAGAACGGCAAGAGATAGACCAGTAATGTTCAGCATTTGGAGTTTCACTTTTGTCAAGTAAGAACCAGCTTGAGCCAGAAGGAAGGCAACTCCTTGATCTCCAATGCGTGGGCAGCTCCTAATAGATATAGATCTCAGATTGGCACATCGTCGTGCAATAGCCCTCAAACCCTCGTTTCCAACACCAGAACACGAATCAATCGTCAGTTCACTCAGATTCACACAGTTCTCAGCGATTGCAACCAAACCACTATCAGTTACTCCAGGACATCGTGAAAGGTCAAGCTTTTCAATCATAGGGCATGACTTTGCAATCTCAGACAAACCCATATCACCAACAGCAGGCAAGTTCCACAGAGAAAGAACCCTAAGAGATGGACAACCATGTGCAATTGCCTCAAGACCAACATCAGTAACTTTGCTATCAAACCCACTCCCACGGATTTGAAGCTTCCCCAACCCACCACGCGTTGATGTCCCAACAGCAATGGCTGCCAGCCTCAAATCAGTAGCCTTCTTACCCTCCAAACTTCTTGACAAAAACCCTTCACTCTCCACATCTTGTACTGACTCATTCACTTCATCCTTAGTGATACTAGTCAAAAGGTTAAGCCAATGCTTGGAGACACAAGCACAAGCACTTCTCTCTTGACCAGAAGGCAACCGTCTAAGAATCTCAAATAAACACTCATCTGGCAATACATCGATTGAAGTTTGATTTTGCTCAAAACCGCTGAAAACTGAGGTTGCAGAGACGCGTAATCTCTTGCGTGCTGGTAAATAAACGCCGGGACAGCTCCCTGGCGATAGATGCATCGATCCACTAAGAAAATAATCTTCATCACCTATATATATTATAAACCAAAACAAGTCAAATTCAATTACTCTCTCAATTGAGCAAATCCATGAAATAGAGACTAAGCAGATCAAAACCCTAAAAATCTAAACCAGAAGTTCCTTATCAACAGATCTATCAAAATTAAGCCAAGGATCCACGAATCTAAAGTTTAACGATGATCAAACAACTACACCAAATCAAAAAAGGATTTAAGAAGCATACCACTAAATCTGAAGATCCCAGACATAATTCAAACACAGATTGAAGAACAAAGACGAAGATTAACAAAGCAGAGACGTTATTGAATAGAAACTGAAGACTAAGATTCATGAAATTTCGCAAACAAACGTGAGTTTGAAAACCCTAGAATGATAGGGAAAAAAAAGATGATTTACAGAAGAGAAGATGAATAATTTATGAGAAAGCAAAAAACTTGAGAAACGTATTTAATGGTGGGAGAGATGAGATGAAATGAAGCGTACGGTGAACGTTAATGTAGAGAATATAAACTTCCCAAGTTCAATGTATCAACGCTTAAAAGTTGGATTTCTCTCCACCTTCTTTGTTTCCAAGACCCCACCTAACCCCAATTTGTATATTTTGTAATCATTTTATTTTAATTTTTTTTTCTGACAATGAAATAAAACATTATTATTATTATAAAAAGGTTACGAAAAAAGGCTGAATACATTGAAGGAAATCAAAAGAAATTGTCGAATTCATGCATTGTTGACAAGTTACATTGAGAGTGAGAGGTCGACTTCTTTGATATTTTTATATATATTAATATAAATACTTTTTAGTTGAATGAAATGAAAAAGGAAAAAACATGAGTGTGACAATTGGTAATAGTTTATTTCAAAAATAATAGCAAGTGTTGGAAATATCGTAACATGTTTTGTTAATGATGTATGGGTTTACTTATAACATAGTCTAAATTCATGTAATGTTAATTAATCATATATGCTATAGTTGACAAGTCTTCTTAAAAGTTCTTGTCTTTGATTTGTTAATCATTTTGTAAATAAAAGTGATATGTATCTATATTTTTTTTTCTACAATACATGCATGCACCAGTAACTTTTACTTTTTTTTAATAACATTTATGTGTTCCAATCTTATTTTAAAGTAATTTTCCATAAAAAATTGAGGACAAATATATTTCTAAATAAAATCAATTTGCTACATTTTTAACACTTTTGAATGTGAAAAAATAGAAATAGAAAGCAAAACAACAATGTAATCAAATAAATGAAATGACAATTTATTCATAGAAAACTCCCCAATACATTAAAACCTACTATAAACGTTTTTGAATTAATGCTTTTTCTGCACTAAGGAACAAAAAAAACCATCGACTCAAAACTTTATAAGATCATGAATCTCTTATTGAAAAAATAAAAAATAAAAAAATAAAAAACTCAATAAGAAAAAAACACACACTAAAATTTTGTCCCCAAATTATATCTCCACTTGCATATAGAAAGCATGGGCTGATGTACATTATGGTGTGGTGTGGGTGCAAGTGGTCTCATCAATAGTTTAAACTTTAGTTTTCCTATGTAAACATGAGATATTATTGAAATAAATTGGTTATATTAATCAATCATTTTGCCCCAATAAAAAATGTTTATGGAATATATATAATAAACTCAAATGGTAAATTTCAGTTCAATTATATCTATAATATCATAAACTAGTAAACCCAAGCAACTTGAAATATCAAAGAATCATACCTAAAAATCTTATCTGATATTTTTAGCCCACTTGGTGCATTGATGAACCTCCTTGTCTATATAATTTTAGCACACTTGATTCACAGATACTTTTTCACTTTACTTGTCCTCCTCAACCATTAATCTAACACCATCCCACTAGGCTCCAAGGATTGGTAAGAAACAAAATAATTAACCTTAAGCATAAAATATCAAAACACTTTTAACAAAAAAAAAAAGCTAACCCTAAAAGTAAATCCAAATGATAAACACAACCTATATTGAGTGGTTTATAATAATACATTGAGGTACGTTTATTGTCAACTTGTTGCATCATTATTTAAATTTATCAAAAAAATTAAAAGCAAAAGAAAAGTAAACAATATTATTGGTTAAATGCAATGAAGCTTGATTGTTAAAGGTTGAATACATTGAAGGAAACAAAATAAATTTGAATACATGCATTTTTTGACAAACCATTTTTTTTGGATAAAATTTGTTGACGTTTGATTCAAGTTCTTTGAATTATATCCTATTATTGTTGGTTGTGTGTTGTGTCGCTCTACATAGTCTTTAATAATATATTTAATTAGGTTACATACTTTGTTTGTTGGCTTACTTTATGTTACGTGATTATTCTAAAGAGAAATCGTAAATCTGGATAGTAATGTTTATTTTAATATATTTATATTTACTAAATCACAATTAATCTAAACATTACTACAAAATTTCTCCAATTTTATTTTGTTTACTATTTTCAACATTTTATTTGATTTATTTTTTAAAATAAATCAAAATAATTACATTCCACATCTCCTAAAATTTTTCACACTTCTTTCTGTAATTTTACTGTCAGTAATTATTCCTTCTTTTTTTAATTATACAACTATTTCTTCTAAAAATATTTTATTTTCTGTTTTCTAATCACTATATTATTTTTTCTATCAGTTTTTTACTATTAACATTTTTTGTTTATATATAATATGATCATACAAATTTTATAGTAAACTGTAAATAATTTAAATGTTTCATAATTTTTTAAAGTTTAACGATAGCTAATAGACTCAATTAACTTTTGTTTATTTTTAACAAAAAATATATACAATTTTTAAAATATTCTAACTTATAATGTAAATTAACACTTATTTTATTGATTAAGTATCAAATGCATTGTATTTCTACAATTTGATTAATATACAATTAAGAATAATATTTATTTTAAAATATATTTTTTTGATAATTTTATATAATTAATGTAAACTATACATTTGACACATCAACAAGTACCACAAATTTTATTATATTTAAAAAAATAGTTTATGTTCACATTATCTATCTCATTGTTCACGGTAGATTATTTTAAAAATATTCATTGATCTATCACAAGTGCATCTGAATAGTTGTTCTTATTTTTTAGTGAACTCATATTTCTAATCTATCTGAGAAACTGAATTGGTTTTGAATTAAAACGATGATGACAAATATGGCTATATAAAGGTGATCAACTGATTTACATATTAGAATTTACAAGTATATTATAATGCAATATAATTTATTTTTCAAATTTACATTTTTAAAAATTTAACAAAAAAAATCTAAATTATTATTTCTTTCTAACTTAAATTATTACTCTTAAAAAATCTTTAGTTTCAATATACCATGTCCCATGACATAATGCTAGTATATAATATATCCAAGCGACAAAACATAAGGATGAACCTGAAAATGACTTTGAATACATGAATTTAAAAGTCAATTTGATAATACTCAGACTTTTACAAATCCAAAAAGAATTTACTTTATTGTTAATAATTTGTTTTGTTAGAATTTATCTTTTAAAATTGGTAATATTCATAGCACACACATTAATCAATTTTAGGTACAATGTACAGTATACAAAAAGTTCCTTTTTATCAGAAATAAATACTTATAATCCAAAATATTAGTCCTAAAAAAACCGAATATATATAACCGAATCAAATTTAAAAAATTAAAAACCGAACAGAACCGATCTGATTATTTGGTCCTAAACGGTGAGTATTTCAATTTAAAAAAAAAAACGAATTTCGAACCGAACAGAACCGACGACCGAATAAACTGATATTTGTTTTTAATTTTTAGTTACTTTATTTTTAATTTTTCTGTTTATTTAATTTTAATATTGTTTATAGTTTTATTTAATTTTTAAACCAAAATAACTCAAATAAATCAAAAATTTTAAATAAATTGTTATTTTTATTTTAGAACCAAACTAAAATTGAAATATAATAACCGATCGGAGATGTTTAAATATCCAAAACCAAACCGATCAGAGATGTTTTACTACCTAAACCAAATCAATTAAAAATTCAAAACTTTTAAAAATAAACCGAACTGATGTGTTTATTTGATCGTAAAAATTAAGTTTCATAAATTTTTTAAAAACCAAATAATAAACCGAACCAATGTGCTTATTCGATCTTTAACGGTGAGTTTTATAAATTTAAAAAAAAAACGACTATCGACTACTACGAACCGATGACTCTGAAACCACAGGACTACAAAATATAATATTTTGAACAACTTGGTCAATAATAATGCAACTCTGAATGTTACATAAATCAACTTAAGAAATCTTATAATTTAACACAAAGACCAGTATTTTTCTTTGAAAGTAGTTTTTTACTTTCAGAAATATATTTTTCTTTTGATTACACACAAGGGAAAAAAGAGAGATGAAACTATAGTTTAAAGAGTTGAAAATTCAATCATAAAGCCCTCTTGCTCCCATACATCTACTAGAAAATCCACCATTTCCTGTCACAAATAATCATATGTTTATATAAATTAAATCACATTTTATAAAATAACATAAAGTTTGTAATGAGAAAATTGCTTACAGGGAGAGGTATTGGACGTGAAAACCGCTTGTTCATACCCAATAAGCTCTCATAAGTTGCATTCCAGCTTCATATTAACCATATTAATAACTCAGTTACAACTTTAATGGCTTTAATTCATCTTCTGTGTAACCTATGAGTCTAAAGGACTAAAGAGACGAATCAATCACAAGACACCATTCTTGTAACAAGTTCTGATGACTTTTTGTTTATGGAAGCAAACTCTTGAAGAAAATGTTACATAAATGGTGTCATGTGATTGATTTATATACTAACTAACTCATCGGTACAGGGCTTTTAGATTATAAATCCTACTATTCTTGGGTTTAAGAAGTTTAAACTGCAATGTTTGGTGGATGATAATGTTAGGTTGTGCATCCTTTGCTTTTATTACCAGAAGGATTACATAACCAAAGTCATGCAATAACTAGAAGCTTATATAAATGCATGGACATAGGACATACTAGTGTGAGAAGTTTGATGACCGGGCATGGTCACGGACGGACCGGTTGGGTGACATGTGACCGACCAGGTGAGCTGGTCTAAAAAGTATGATTTAGGATTCTGATTCTAGTGTTCATTTTATATGTTTCTGTAGGAATCAGACTCTCGAGACACGCAATAGTTTGAGAGTTATATGACTTTCGAGGTGAGCGCGAGACCGAGGTTAGCAGGAACCCAAACGGACCTAGTGTAGTCTAGCGTAGGATAGTCGTAGCATCACGTAGATGTTACATAGTGATATGTATATGAGTTATGCATATATGTTTGTGTTATTATGGCGGCGTAGTCGGTGCGGATATCGATTATGTCGGGATATTCTTACATGCTGCATCATTACGTGTTATGATAGCATATGCATACATTATGTTACATTGCTTTATTATGTCGTTTATGGTGCCTGATGACACGACACTAGTTACCCGAGCTGTGCAGATTCTGTAGCAGAGCCGGTAATCGGGATGAGCGCCTCACTCAGTATTATGACATACTGATCACTCTCTTTTGGGTGCAGGTAAAGAGAAGTGAGGTTATGAGCATGTAGACCCGGTGTTGGAGCAAAAATATGACATAGGAGTCGTACCTAGTCGAGTTTTGCTGTATAGTTGGTCCATGTTAGACTTATGTTTTGGAATACAATACGGGCTGTATGATATTATGTTATGTTATATGTATGTTTTTGTTGTATACTAATTATGGTGTTAAAAAATTTTGAAAACTCACATCAAGAACATCACCACGTGGTGTGGTTGTGTCAGTTATTCTCACGGTTAACTTTGTGTTGTTGTCACCGATGTTCTTCATTGGGAGACTTTTGCTGTATTGGTCGACGTTTTTGAGATTCCTCGGTTGAAGGAGATTCTCATGTCGATCTCTGATGAGAAATATTATTGGCTTAAACATAATTTGAGAGATGTGAGAAGACATTTCGAGCTTAATGATCCACCTAAAAGTTGTGATGCGTTTCAGTTGACTCTTCACTCTATTTGGCTACGTTGGCTTAACTTGAGGCTTATGTAAACAAGACTAATCATAGGTTATTTAGTAAGTTACACATATGTTAAGACTTTTTTAAAACTCATTATATCCAAAAATGTAGTAAGCTTTAAAATTAGTCTTTGATTGAATAATTGAGAAGATATATTAAAGAAGTAATTTACTGTAACTTTGTAAGTAATATAAAAGAGTTAAATCTATACTATAA
>KE158698.1:47212-90909 GCA_000411055.1 Leavenworthia alabamica | reverse complement strand
CATATAATTTAAATAAAATATATATATTTTAAATATATTTTTCCGCGATGCGAGATTCGCAGGTGATATACTAGTTAATATTTAAAATTCCATTTTATGTTCAAACTAATATCCAATCGGGTATGATTTTCAAATTTATCAAATTCCAAAGCTTAGCCTCAGCATAGTTGTATAAAATAATGTTTCAGTAAAATTATTGAGTTTATATAAAAAATTATAAAACGCAAACAAAACGTTCATGTTTTTTATTTTTGTATTTTCCACCTAAATAAGTACATTTAATCAAAAAAAAATTGAGAAAAATGCAAAAACCATTGGTTTATCCATTTGTTTATAACTTTATATAATGTCTGAAATTTGAAAGTAATTAGAAAGATCTTAATCTTACTTTAGAAACTAGAAATGTCATAAACTAAATAACTTTTGTTCTTCCATAAAAAATAAATAAAGCAAATTAAGAATAAACATCCAAAACCAAATAAATATAATTAATTAAATTTAAATACATAGTTTAGGGCAAAACTAAACAATGAAAGTTGATGTAAACCTCTAAAAAAAAGCAAAATAATAATAATAAAAAAATAAGATTAAAGAGCTCTCTCTCACATAACCCACAAACCCCACTTGCTCTCTCTCATCTCCCATCACTCTCTCCTTCGTTTTCTTCGGCTTTGAAGTTAAACCCAATTTGCAAAATCCTTGTTCGATTTGCTCAGAGATCTCTATAAGCTCCTTAAATGCAATGTGACGACCATCACGAAGAAGAAAAGGAACAGTTTTTTTCACGAAAATGGTGGCTGCAACTGACCCAAAAAACCCATCTCGAGATCGACCTCAATCTGTAACCAACAATGGCGAACAAAGAAGACCTAGAGGCAAACAAGTTCCTTCTCGTTACTTATCTCCTTCTCCTTCTCACTCCATCTCTTCCAGCACTACAACAACAACAACGACAACAACATCTTCTTCTTCGTCTTCTTCTTCATCTGCTATACTCAGAGCAAGGAAACGTTACCCATCTCCTTCAACGAATTCGGCTTCTAATCCGATAAAAACTCCGTCTTTATTACCTAAACGCTCTCAATCGGTGGACCGTCGTCGAGCCTCTCCGGTTCCGGTCTCTGTAGGGAGTGAAATGTCGGCGGCGACGAAGATGCTTATCACTTCCACTAGGAGTTTATCTGTTTCATTTCAAGGTGAAACCTTTTCTCTTCCGATTAGTAAAAAGAAAGAGACTACTATTTCTACGCCGGTTTCTCACCGGAAATCTACTCCGGAGCGGCGACCTGTTCGAGATCAGAGAGAGAATTCTAAGCCATTAGACCAACAACTATGGCCTGGAGCTTCTCGTAGAGGGAACTCTGAATCTGTTATGTCAAATTCTCTTTCTAGAAGCTTAGATTGTGATAGTGATAGACTAAAGCTTGGATCTGGGTTTATTGAGAGGTCAATGTTGCATAACTCTATGATTAATGAGAGTCCTAGGGTTTCTAGTAATGGGAGATTAAGTTTAGGTTTGAAAATTAGAGATGTTAGCCAGAGAAAACCTAATAACAATGGTTTGAGGTCTAGTGTGTCCTGTGACTTCACTGCTTCTGATACTGATAGTGTTTCTTCTGGTAGTACTAATGGTGTTAATGGAGAAATCTCTAAAACAAAAAGCTTGCCTCGTAATATTATAGCTTCTGCTAGGTTTTGGCAAGAGACTAATAGCCAGTTAAGGCGGTTGCAGGATCCAGGTTCACCTTTATTCTCAAGCCCGGGTTTGAAAACTAGTAGTATGTCATCAAAGTTTGGTCTTTCGAGTAGCGATTCTGGACCTTTATCATCTCCTCGTGGTATAGCTTCTCCTGTTAGAAGTACTTCTATTCGCTCTGCTTCACCAAGTAAGCTTTGGGCTACAACTAGTTCATCTCCAGCTAGAGCACTATCGAGTCCTTGTCGAGTGAGAAATGGAGTTTCTGATCGCAGCAACAATACAACTTCCATTCTTAGTTTCTCTGCTGATATTAGGAGAGGGAAGATCGGGGAAAATCGTGTTATGGATGCACATTTGTTGAGGCTTCTTTATAACCGGTACTTGCAGTGGAGGCTTGTCAATGCAAGAGCAGACTCTTCTTTTATGGTTCAAAGATTGAACGCTGAGGTATGGCTTAACCATGAATCCCTTCTGAGTTATACCTACTTTAGGATCTTGATGCAATAAGCGAGCATTTATGGAAACTAATCTTTTAGGCTCATTATAGCCTTTTAGGTACCATGACAATTAAGGTTTGAGTTTCTTAATCTTACCGAACTAAAACAGTGAAGTAGTAGTAACTAGTAAGAGTGACTGTGTAGTTAGTTCAAATCTGAAATAATGTAAAATTGTAAATTTGCTCTCATTACCAGAAAAGCCTGTGGAATGCATGGGTATCAATCTCGGAATTGCGCCACAGCGTCACTTTAAAACGAATCAAGTTGCTTTTGCTAAGACAGAAACTGAAACTAGCTTCTATTCTGAAGGGACAGGTAATAATAATATGAACTCTTTCAAATTATAATAATGATTTCTTACTTTAAATGGGTCACTGTATTTATTAAACTGTAGATGTGTTATCTAGAAGAATGGTCTGTGCTAGATAAGAATCATTCAAGTTCTTTATCAGGAGCAATCAAAGCATTGAAAGCGAGCACACTTCGTCTACCAATAGTTGGAAAAACCATGGTGAGTACTGAGTAGTACCTCTATGATATAAACCCTGATGAGAATGTTAAGCTATATGCTTCTCTTGTTGTGTTTAGGTTGATATACAAGATCTCAAGCATGCGGTTAGTTCAGCTCTTCATGTCATGCAAGCTATCTCATCTTCCATATTCTCTATGATGTTGAAGGTTAAAATGATGTCTCTCTCTTTCTTTTTGATGTTAAACAAGTGTTGAGTCTATTGAAAATGTAATATTCTATTCAATGTAGGTGGATGAAATGGATGATGTAATGGTTGAAACCGTGAATATAACTGTAAAGGAAAAGGTTTTACTTGAAAGATGTCAAGGTTTGTTATCAAGACTTGGAGCTATGCAGGTGAAGAATCTTTCTTAGATTACTTTTCTTATGTCTCTACTGTTATCTCATATTTACTTTGGTGGTAAACACAGGTAACAGATTGTAGTATGAAAACACATATAATCCAACTAAGTCGGATACCAATCACAAGCAGCTTGACTTCATACAACTGTAGGAACTGATCTTCCTCAAAAGAACAGATTTGTTTCTGTTTTGACTCACACATAACAGATTTGCTAAACAAGCCAGCCTTTTTCCTTCCTCGAATCCTAACCTTATCGTTTTCAAACCAAGATCAAGGTGAGATTCGCGGATCATCCTCACTCTATCACAGTCTCTTGCTCTTGTAGTTGTACCTTTATCAAAGTAAGTAAGCTTAGTTTTTTTGTATACATAAATTTTTTGTAATGGTTCTTTGGTTTGTGTACATATAAAGATGTAGTAAGTAATAATTTTTTCATAGTTTTGTTTTTAGTTACCTTGAAATGTAATGTGTCAAGTATCAAACACTAAAAGCAAAGTACAAGTTTTTATTTTTTTTCACTTATAAAACACTCATATAGAGTTTAAAATGGATACAAACATTAACTCTGTTGTTCTCATATAAACATTAAAATGGATACACTCATATAGAGTACAAGTTAAAGCTACAAGCATTAAATTAGTTGTTCTCTGGATCTATCAATCTCCTTATGTTCTTCTCTGGATCCGACACATTTGTTATAACGCTCATATTATTAGGACTCGACTTCTTTTCGTCAGGACCAATCTCCTTAGGAATCTGTTGATGAACGTTGTCACTTCTTCTTAAGCTCTGGTCTAGATCTGAAACATTAGTTGTATTACTGAGACTCAACTTGTCTCCATCGAGATTGTGTTTGTTATTACCGAGAACGCCTTCGTAGTGACGACGTTTGTGTCCACCTAGAGCTTGTCCCGTTGGAAACACTACATGACATATAGAACACTTGTGTATTTTCCCAGATGGTAACATCTTTGACCGCGTTTTGTCTCCACCGTTTGCGTTTGCGTTTTCAATAAGAGGTTTTGGCGGTTTAACTCGGTGGAGACCCTTGTGACCACCTAAAGCTTGATACGATGAAAACTCTTTTCCACAAACGCTACACTTAAATGAATCAAACTTTACCGGCGTTTTCTGTTGCGTTTGCGTTTCCACATGCGTAAGCGGTTGTGTTAGCGGTAACGTTTGAGTTTGCCATTTATCACGAGAGAGCTGGAGGAGTATGAGAGCAATGACTTCGTCTTCAGATGGAGAAGCAGACAAAGGATCATCATCGTTACCCAAAAGCTGTCGTTTTAAACGTACACTATCTAACCAAGGCTTATAGAAAACATCATCTTCTTCAGAAGGAGAACGATCTTCTTCATCACTAGGTTTGACTAAAACGTCGTCGTTTCCACACTCGTCTTCTTTCGTTTCTCGTCGTCGCTTTGAGGTTTCATAACTTGTTAACTCGTTTTGCATCTTCATTGGTGAAACTATGTGTTTCTCAACACTGATCTTTGGTAACGAAGATTGTTGATTAAACGTTGTAAGATCCATACTTATGTTTTTTTGACCTAATTCTTAAGAACACAATTTGGAGTGTGGTTTGGTGTCGTATGTGGTTTTGATTCACTCATATATATAGATAAGATATATAAGTTGAGTTATTCCTTTTATTTAGTTCTGAATATTATAAGATATTATAAGTTAATTTAGTTTATATTTTTTAATTGAAAAATATAGTAATTAAAAGAAATATGTAATTAAAAATTATATATCACAATTGACAAGTAAGAGGTTCAGATTATTTAATGTCAAAATACCAAAAAAATATAAAAAATTTATTTTAGTTATAAGCATTAAATCAAACGTATATATGTTTAATTGGTTAGTTTTTTTGTTTGTTTGTCTTGATAAATATTATATTTTGCATAAGTAGGATTCTAAGGAAATAATTTTTTTTTTACAAAACATAATAAAAATAGATTTTTAACTGTAATTCTGAAAGTTTACAAATCCAAAGAAATAAAAAAGTAAACTGTGAGGAAACAAGTAGAGAGAATCATCAACAACACACATTAGACATCTCTCTCTCTCTTCACTTGTAGCTTCTTCTCTCCTTTACCACTCTGCAGTTGTTCTTCTTTTCAATATCTTTAAAGCTTCTTCAACAAAAGCTTTAGCTGCTTCTGCTTCAGCTTCAGCTGTCTCTACTTCCTTTGCAGCTTTCTCTGCTTCTACCATTGAAGCTTCTGCCTCTGCTACTGCCTTTGCTGCAACTTCTGCTGCCTCACGCACACTATCTAACCAAGGCTTATAGAAAACATCATCGTCTTCTTCTAAGATAATACTGTGTTTCACCGTCTCAGAAGAGGGAGAAGAATCTTCATCATCACCGTCGTCAACACAACGTAGTCGTGTGGACTGTTCACTAGGTTTAACTAAAACGTCGTCGTTTCCACACTCGTCTTCTTTTGTTTCTCGCCGTCGTTTTGAGGTTTCATAACCTGTTAACTCGTTTTGCATCATCATTGGTGAAAGTATGTGTTTCCCAACAGTGATCTTTTGTAAAGACGATTGTTGATTAAACGATTTAAGATCCATACTTATGTTTATAAACCTAATTCTTAAGAACACAAGTTGGGGTTTGGTTTTGTGTAGTCTGTGTTTGTTTATTCACTTTTATATACATATAGATAGATAACTATGGGATTTGGAAATTGAGTAGAAAAAGTTAAATTTCCTTTTATTTAGTTACAAGATATTGTAGATTAATTCCTTTTTAGTGGAAAAATATAGTAACTAAAAGAAATGTTGATAAACTTCAATTTTTTTAATTCTTTTATTTAATTATGAGATATTTTAGATTAATTCAGTTTATATTTTTAACTGGAGAATATATTAATTAAAAATATATATAATTAAAATTTTCCATATCACAAGTGATCGAACGTGTAAAAATAAAAGTTAATCCTAATAAAAAACTAATATTAAGGTTCAAATTATTTAATGTCAATAGGTACTAAAACAAAATAAATAAATAAAAAATTTGGTTACAAAAGTTAAATCAAATGTGTATATGGTTGATTGGTTAGTTTTTTTGTTTATCTTCGTAAATATTTTTAATCGTTAATTTCTATTTAAAAAAAATTATTGATAAATTCTAATTTTCTTATAGAAATACGATTCCAAAAAATAATTTGTTTTTTACAAAAACATAATAAAATAGACTTGAGTGGAATAATTTTATAGTAGGATTGGAGAATAGCAAATTTCTGTACCAGAGGATTAGGCCAAAGCTATACCACATTCATAAATCCAGACGTGATGTGGTAAGTTTCTGATTCTTTTATGACATATTCATTGTTATGGCAACTTCACCATCGTTTACATGTTTTTATTTTACAATCTTATAATCTAAGCTCTTCATGTTCCTCTTGTAGTAGTCAGTAATATATGGTTCTATGGAGAACAATAAGAACATTATTGCAAGCTGGTTAAAGACATCAAAACATTATTATTAAATGATATAACAATATTTTTTTTGAAAAAATAGTTTTACCAAGGATACATTCAGGTATGAGCAATCGGGTAAACGGATCGGTTTCGGGTAAAACTCATTCGGGTTCAGATATATCGAGTTTAAAAGTTTAGTACCCAATAGATTAATTTTTCGGGTTTGGTTCGGATTTGGATTCGGGACGGATCGGTTTTGGGTGAAAAAATATTTAAAAAAATTGTTAAATTAAAANAATAATTTAATTATTTATATATATAATTAGATTTTAGGTTTAACTGACGGGTTCGGATTCAGGTACGGGTTTTCGAGTTTAGAAGTTTAGCACCTAATGAAATAATTTTTTGAATTCTACTTCGGATTCGGATAATATTTTTCAGATCAAGTTCGGATCGAATACTTCAGTTGATTATTTTATCCAGGAGATAAATTGATTGTATCTATTGCTAAGATATGAGAAATGTGGGATCATACTCACTGTATCACAGTCTCTTGCTCTTGTAGTTGTAGTACCTTTCTCATATGTAAGATTGCTGCAAGTGATTCTTCTAAAAGTAAGTAAGTTTAGTGTTTTTTGTATACTATAAATTTATGACACATACTGACTTTAATTTTTTTTAAGTGACATATATTTTATTCTAAACAACTGTAATTTATTTTATTTGTAGTAGTTAGTATGCACTTATCATGAAATAAACTACTAATTACATACTTATTTGGCATAATAAAATTTTCAGCATTAGGCAATTTTTTAGTAATTGATAAAATATTTACATTATATAATTAGAAGACTTATTTACATTACAAAATATTTAAAAAACTTAAATCACATAACACCATCATAAATTTTGATATAAAAACACACACACAAATGATATTATCCAATTACAAATTAACCACATATATATATATATGTAACAATTGATAACTCCTTATTTAATTGTTCTCAATCACCATCACAGTTTTCTGAGCCACCATTGTGACCTCATCATGACAAGACAAATCTAACCTAACACCCAAACGACGTCGGTTCATCAAGTCAACAATATGTTTTTGCATGACAACTGTTTTTAACCAAGCTGGTCTCAACTTCATTTTCTCAACCCATGCAAATACATTAGTACGTGAACATATCAACTTTTTCAAATCTTCTTCTTCACTGTTCAACAAGTAATCTAAAGGTGGAAGATGATGAAGATCTGCTAAAGTAAAGCTTTCACCAGCTAAGTAAGGAGACTCACCTAAACGAATCTCGTATATATCAAGAATCTTTGATAACTTTTCTTTGTTTTCTTTAACGGATTCAAAGTCTGTGAGTAAACTTTGATATGGTTTCATGATGAGTTCTTTAATGAGTGTTGATGCTATAGGAAGAAACTTAGTAGTATCTATCTCCATCCACATTGACATGATTGCTTTTGTTTTGGGATCATCTGGTATTAGCTTTGTTCCATTGTCTTTGTATTGTTCGGCTATGTATCGTGTGATCGCCTTTGATTCTATATATATATATAGGGCCAAAGTCTTGGTTACATGTTTTGTTATAAAATAAGCTCGCTCCATTTTTTTAATAATTTTTTAAAAGTTAAAGTTGTGGTTAAATACCAAAAAAAATGAAAGACTTTTTAATATTTACTTGATTTACCATTGAATCAAGTAAAAGAGTTTGATTTTTGGTCCATTTTCGTTGGCCCAGATAGGTTTATTCACAAAACCCATTTGTTCATAAAATTAGAAATCAATTGGATTGACAAACCGCTCCAAACCGGAACAAACCCAGAACCGGGGGAACCTTCTTCACCATTTGGAGTCTTAGCCGCCTCGATTAAACGAAATCGCCTTAAAAAAATTTGGCCAAATCGAACCCTAAAAAAAAAAAATTTCGAACCCTAAAAAAAATTTCGAAATCGCCGTCNATCAAATAAGTTCACAGCAGTCTCCGCTTAAACATTCAACAGTTCTCGGATTTTTCTCTGAATTTCTCTGAAATTAAATACACAGCATACTGCGGTCCGCGGGTCGGTCCACTGCTATGGTTCGATTTATTCGGTTCAATGTCACAGTAAACCGACCTGGCCAGGATCGACAAACCATTCCATTAAACTAAACTCGGCAAACCATAACCCTAAACCGACTTAGTGATCCTTAACCGGATCACGGGTGTTACAATGATGATGCCCTCGGTAGAATCAGGGCCGCCTTAGAATCAGATAAACTTTAATTTCTGTAGAAATTATTAGCAATGGACAGTAGAAATTAGCAATTATTTCTTCATAGAATGCATTGGTTTATCATAGTGAGATGATTGCTATTGCTTTTATGCTTATTAGTACATCAGAAAGATCTCCAATTCGAGTAGTTAAGAATCTTAGAGTTTGTGTTTATTGTCATATGGTGATTAAACTTGTGTCTAAGGTTTATGATCGAGAGATTGTTGTTGGAGATCGTAGCAGGTTTCATCATTTTAAAGATGGTTCTTGTTCTTGTCAAGATTATTGGTAACAAATAGAAAAGAATGAGTTATGTTTTAACATTGTTGTTCATAGACTATATATTGTTTATTTTAAATTTGGTTTGTGCAAAAACTTTAACTTAGAATACCGAATCCAATTCATATCTGGAAAAAACAACAAATCTGAATTTGAAATGGCAAAATATGGATAATAAATTTTTTATATCCAAAAATTCGAACATAAATCATACCAAATCCTAAAAATTATAAATATTTTAAATATTCTCAGATCTAGTTTAAGTTTAAAAAATAATATTTATCAAAATAAAATAATTAAGAAACATATAATAAATTTAAAAACGTAAATTTTATTTAAAATTGTTTGATAACGATTATTAGCAATCTGATTATTACAATCAGATGAACTTTAATTAGATGAAAATTAGCAATTAACAATTATTAGCAATTAGCAATGGACGTTGATGATAATGTTGATGATAATGTGTTTATGATAATATTGATGATAATGTTGATGATAATGTTGATGATGATGAGTCACATTAGTTTAATCTTTTTACTAATGTGTTGTTTTATGTTGATAATCTAGGCTAGGCAAGAACAAACAGAATGGTGATTGCTTCTCCACCTCGGACAGCAGACATACAATGTCCTTCAACTTCAAATGAAGAAGATGAAGCTTGTTTTAATTCAGCGACAGAGAACATAAATGACGATTNTGTCCTTCAACTTCAAATGAAGAAGATGAAGCTTGTTTTAATTCAGCGACAGAGAACATAAATGACGATTTTGTGGCGGAAAGTGAGGAAGAGGAGGAGGTCCAGCCTCCGGAGCAGCCTACTTTGTATCTAAAGCCGGAGATTTATGTGAAAGGTTGCAAAATGATGAAAAGAGAGCATATCTCGGAAATTTTGGATCTTGTTGAGGGTAAACTAAGCGCTTTGGAGATGGTGTGGTTTCAGCAGGGGCAGTTCAAGCATCTTTTCCACATGCCGAGGCAAAAATTCCGAAAGTTGACGGGCATGCGGTTTCTCATTTTGACAAAGGTAATATTCTTTTTGGTAGAATTTTATTCTAGTAAATATTTAATTGTTATTGAATATTTTGTATTTTCTTTGCAATATAGGAGATTACTAGCATTTTGGTGCCTACTCCTGAAGAAGAAAATTTGCTTACTCACATTTGAGATAAGAATTATCCTGATGAAGTTGCTGAAGCAATGACATCCCATCTCAATGCCGGGAGGAGCATATTCTAGGAAAATCTCTACCAAGGGAGGTTCGTAATGCTGAGATTCATAATGCTGAGACTCCAAATGTAGAGGCTCAAAATGTTGAGACTCAAAATGTTGAGGCTCCAAATTTGAGGCTCAAAATGTTCCTCCACCACCAGATATGTTGAGAGAGTTGAAGGAGCTGATGGATCTTGGGTTTAAAAAAAGCTATAAGATGATGGAATTGATTGATGGGAAAGTTAGTTTGATTGATAAAAGGGTGAAAGTTCTTGAATCTGATGTGAAGAACCTACTACAACCTCTTCCACGACAAGATACTCCACCGGCTCAGCCTTATCCGCGACATTATACTCCATCGGCTCAGTCTTCTCCGCGACATTATACTTCACCGACTCAGCATTCTCCGCGACATGATACTCCGCCGGCTCAGCATTCTCCAGAACCTACTACTCCGCCGGCTCAGCATTCTCCATAACCTGCTACTCCGCCGGCTCAGCATTCTCCAGAACCTACTACTCTGCCGACTCAGCATTCTCTACAATATCCTATTCCTTGGTTTGCATATGGCCCTCGTCCTCTTGGGTACACTGGCCCATTGTACCCTACAAGATATATTCCACCCCGTACCAAAACAAAAGCTAGGAAATCCGTGCGACCAGTGAGTGAACTNATATATTCCACCCCGTACCAAAACAAAAGCTAGGAAATCCGTGCGACCAGTGAGTGAACTGCCCCTGCCCCTACGCAGAGGTAAGAGATTTTGTGTAGCAATCAAAGATATAAAACGCAAAGGTAAGAGATTGTGTGAACCGTCACAATATCGAAAATCTCAATATATAGAGGGAAAGAAGAAGAAGAAATCTCCCTATAACTCTCCTCTAGGCTGCCACGCACATCATTTGCAGCTTGGTGTTTTCCTCGCAACGCGCTTGAGTATGACACATGAACACCCAATTTTTGTTGAGTTAGACCAACAATTATTTTTGGAGTCGGTGTCTCTAATTCACCTGGATAGACGTCATGCAAAACAAATGCAACTAAACGTGGTGTTCCTTTTCTCCTAATTTGGCTAGTTATTATTGTAGAACGAGAACGTGTATGCATCTTCATGTGAGTTCTTATCGAGAAATAATTTGAATTCTTGAGTTTTGCAGCTCGTATATACCACTTGCAACCGTTTTTTGCTTCAACACATTTTACCACATAACACCCTTTATCCGAGTTTACTATAGAAAACTGATAACAATTCATATGCGCAACCTTTTCAACTATATCTTGAACTTCCTTCTTAGTTTTAAAATCTTGATACAAAGATATTTTGATACCATTTTCCCATATAACATTTAATTCACCATTCTCAATCACATCATTTCCTTCTACAACAGCTGCAATCAGATTTTCTTCATGCATATGTGTGTCACGCAAATCTTCATATAAAGAATGTGCATTTGGATTCTCTTACCATGGTTCATCTCCGTAAAGAGTTAATATACCGCCATCATTAATTTTAGATGTCACTCTAGCAGTTGAAACTAACACTTCAGTACTTACTCCAACTTCGCTTTCTTGGTCTTCTCTTAAGTCATTGTCACGCCTCACGACCTCGACATGCAAAATACCTCTACGATTCTCACAGCTCAATTACATGAAAAAACAATAAACATCTTCGTCATTCGATATTGTGATATGACCCGAAGAACACTTGCGGTGGAATGTAACTAAGTATCAACTTAGTATTGGCTTTATCAACCATAAATTTCTTGCAAATCATAATACATTATCTCTTTAATTGATTTATTCACCAATATAGGAGACAATATTTTGTCGCTTCCCAACCATGTTGCATCACCTCTATCTTCTGAATAACATCCTCTATAAGAACAATGTACGACTGTGCATGGAACACTATCTATTTTCTCCTAAAAAAAAACAGTTCAGTTATATTAATTTGTTAACTAGTTGACACTGTAATTCGTAAACTAACAAGTATTAACGCTTCCCCACTTTTATAAATCAATAAAACGAGTTAAAATACACAATGTACAACTTATTATGAAGGATACTCAACTCATTATTTCAAAAATATTTTAAATTATTGATTTTTCTAATAAATGATATTCATTAAGTAAAAATCAGTCAATACTAAATAAAACAATTAACATTTTTACATTATTATAAAAACCATCAAAAATACTTAAAAACAAACCTTCAAAAACTTCAAATTCTATGAAAATATTGGAAGTTTTTCGTTTTGGTTTGTTGGAGAAGAAAGAGAGAAAATATGAGAAAAAAAAATGAGTCATAAAAACTAGACATATGTCATCTTCTAACTGGTTCATTTAATTATAGCTTTAAATTTTTTATCAACCATCAAATTTCTCTTTTCTCCAATAAGATACCAAACGTTTTTTTTAATTTCTGTTTTTTTATTTTTATTTATTTTTATATTATTTTAATACAAGGGTACAACTGGTTTTTAAAAATTAGATACAGTTTTTTTAAAATTCATCATTATATGTATCTTACCATTTGGGCGTTTAACATTTGAATAATGATGATATGCTAACGGAAGGAGAAAAAAATAATATAAAATAAGAAAAAGCATGAGTGATTGAATTGGTATTTATACCGGAACACAGAAGACTGGTCCTAGCCGGTTTAAATACATTTATCATCTCAAATCTAAACTAAACCCACCCATCCACCAAAAATCTTTATTTACATATTTGCCCCTAAAAGAAAGTCAAATTACTAAATAGCATCGTTTCTTTTCCATCCGCTAATCGTCGTCATCATCATCGCGGTGCCTCTTAACCTATCGCCGTCTGTTTGAACCGGAGGTTTCGTCCGTCCTTTGAAGATTCCGTCAGAAATTGTCACAGCGCTCGGAGATCTAACTCCTCAACTGTAGATGATCTTTCCTTAGTTCCCAAATTAACACGGAAAGTGAAAAGAAGAAAGGTTGATTTAGGTCAAGGAGCAAGTATGGGGCCTTCGTCATCTGATATAATCGATATCTCTACTAGTGCTCGGAGAATTGGTGTAGATAATCGTATTTCTCTGAGATTTTACTTCAGGATCGCTGATAATATCCTCAAACAGGTTTCATCGTTTTCATACTCTCGATTTTGATTTTTACTTATCTTGTAAATGTTCGTAATCATCTGTGTAAACTTTTTGTAGGCCAACATATTTAGAGCAGAGAAGAATGTTATTGATTTATATGTCATGCTTCTGCGTTTCTCTAGCTTGGCTCTTGAGACTATACCATCTCATAGAGATTACAGAACATCTCTAAAAAGCAGCAAAGAGTATTTGAGAATGGTAACTGATATACTCATTGATCTTTTGCTCTATCAATGAGTAGTTTGACGTGAGCTTGTATTTTTAATCTTGTCTAGAGACTATTGGATGTGTTGACAGAGCTGGAGAAGTTGAAACCAGTTGTACAGAAAAGGATCGATGAACTGAATCCTAAGCTCGTACCTCGATATAATGTGCAAGCTCATTCAGCAAATGGTTCACTAGGCTGGTCTTCGACTGTAAAACCATTGGTAAGTAGCTATGATCATTCAGCAAATGGTTCACATATGTTATGATACATATTTCAAATCGATATGGATTGTTTCTTTTCTCTTGTTTCATTCTGAAACGTTTGGTTTCAACTAGTAAAAGATATGACATTATGATATGAAAGTTTAAGCTGCAGTAGATAAAACTTCACTGGTCCTTTCTATGTTTCTCTTGTTCGGCATAGGTAAGAAATCCTAGTGGACATAATTTTGGCTACATGGGTTCCAGGGGTCAGCAATTCTTGAACGCTGCACCAGTTGAGGAGCATTTCCGAAAGATGTAGGTCTCTCTAGTTTGCTGTTCTTAATGAAAGATCTTTGTTGTATTGCTTACACTGCTTTTCTTGTCTCATCACTCATAGTCCTGTCTTATATGTTTTTTAACTGCACGATTTATCTAGGTCAGTGAACTTGATCCGACCTACAGAAGAAACCCTTTCTAAGCATTCTATCTTGGGTCCAAATGGACTTCGTGCTCAATGGCAGCCACCAAAGAATGATATAAAGGTATCATAACAAGCTTGCATCTTCTTTTCTTCACACTGGCTAAGATGATGTTCTTTTCGTTTTATTATCCAGGTTCAGTATCCAAGCAATATAGATTTTTCGCCAGTTGAAATACCAAGGTTAGACCATATAGCTGCTTTGATTTATTCTTGTCTATCTCACACTTATGTGTTCACTTTCCCTACCAATGCTCTCTGTGGAAAACAGCTTCCAACAATCCGTGGATAGCAAACCAGTGATAACGAATAGCAGTAACGATGAACCTGCAAGACCAGTGGTGGTGGAATCTAGTCCTACAGCTAATGAAAATATCCAAAAAAACTACACAGAAGAGCTTTCTTCCATGATTTCTTTCGAAGAACCAGAAAGCGTTAATGATAACAATCTAATTAGGCAACCTTCACCACCTCCAGTACTTACAGAAGTTCAAGACTTGGTTCATGCATTATCTCCTGAAGCTATAGAAGCAGAATGTAAAATAGAAAACCCTCTGCCAGATGAGTCTCTACGGTCCGAGTCTCCTCTTGAACTCCATATTGTAAGTCTCCTTATATTGTTTGAGATAGACCATTGGCTCTTTGTTCTACGACCCAGTTGCCTTCATGTTTTGATAGTTACTTTAATTTTGCAGGCAACAAAAATGATGGATACCTTTATGAGACTTGCCAAATCAAACACTAAAAAGAATTTAGAGACTTGTGGTATTCTTGCTGGCTCACTAGTAAGTCAAATTCGAGAAAATGCGATGTTAACATATAGCTCAAGAAAAAATTATCAGAATTAATTGATTTGTGAATCTTTTATGTGCAGAAAAATAGAAAATTTTATATTACAGCTCTTATCATACCAAAGCAGGAATCAACATCTAACTCAGTAAGCACAGAGTCTTGTATTAGTATTCAAACTTTGTTTCTTCATGTACATATTATTCACTTACTTCTCTCTTTATTAGTGTCAGGCCACAAACGAAGAAGAGATATTTGAAGTACAGGACAAGCAATCTCTATTTCCACTTGGATGGATTCATGTGAGTGAAAATATGATTTTATATATGTTTCAAAATCATTCTTCTCATTTATATATTTATATCAATTACTATCTTCATTTTTTCAGACTCATCCGACACAGTCTTGTTTCATGTCATCTATTGATGTTCACACCCACTATTCATACCAGGTACTTGGAATAAAATGAATTTTAACATTAGCTCTGGGCAAACAGATCGGATTTTTCGGATCGGATCGGCAAATACCAAAGTAGATCGGATACGGGTTAATCAGAAATGAGTGAATAAATTGATCGGTACAATTTTTATTTCTAATTCGGATTTCGGATCGGATCGGTTTATAATAATCAATCGATTCGGTTTATTTGGATTAAAATTTAATTTTTGAGTTAAAATTATATTATTTTGATAGAATAAACCGAATAAATAATTTTCTGATCCGATTAATCCGAGAACTTTTTGCATGGATCTGATCCGATTAAACCGTCATCTGAACCGATTAATCCGAGATTTTTTCTGGTTTATTCGGTGAATTTTAAAATTTCTGAACAATCCGATTATCATAACGTTATATGATAGGGTCTTGGTAAACCGTAAAATCTGAATTATAATGTTTCCAGATTATGTTACCGGAAGCTGTGGCAATCGTTATGGCACCACAAGACTCTTCAAGGTAATAAACAAACTAGAGACCACACAAGTTTTATATCTGCTTAGAAATAAAATGATTAGAGAAGACTCTTTTATAAATTAGGAATCATGGAATATTCCGATTGACAACGCCGGGAGGTATGACGGTGATAAGGAATTGTGACCAGCGTGGGTTTCACGCTCACAATTCACCGGAGGACGGCGGACCAATTTACAAGACGTGTGCGGATGTTTACATGAACCCTAATCTTAAGTTTGATGTCATTGATCTCAGATAGCTTCAGTTGCAGTGTTAAAAGTGAAACCTATTGTTCTATAAAAGGTAATCCTCTTGTACGGTTGTAACAATTTCGTATTTGTTTATATTCGATTTTAATGTGATTTACATCATTTAAAATCTTTTATGTTTGTAAGTCTCACATGTAAAACTTGAATAAACCAAATTCATGATAAGTATATTACCAAAATCAACACAAAGATATACAAAGCCTAAGAATAAGAAGCTTACGATAATGAACGATTTTATTTTTGTTTTTAAAAGTTAATTTATTCATACTAAAATGAAAATAAAAAGAAAGACCAAAATCTTCAAAACGAGCAAAAAAAACAGATAGAAAATCAACTAAAAAACCACAAACGATAAAGAACAATGAACAAATTTATTTGTATATATTAAAAATTTTGAAATTTTTTCTACATTCTTTCATCGCTGGTAAATTAAATTTTTGGATTTCGAACTCGCGAAAATTTCTAAGTGGTGCTTACAAGACGGGTTTAACCGACGAATTTGTTATGAAATGCATGAATGGTTTAATAAAAATGTAGTAGTGTTAACATCTTTATTCACTCGAAGAGGTAATATGTGTGGTAAAGTACATATGATGTTATTTAAATGGATTGGAGGTATTTGTAAATAAAAAATGTTTCATGGAAATCACTTAAGCCCACTAATTATCATAAACAATTAAAGCCCATAAAGCCTTTCTCCTTCCTCTTCCATTTCTTCTCCGAGATCGTTGAATTTCGCGACGTCGTCAGCTTCAGAACCCCCTCCAGTCTTATGTCTCCTTTCAAGTTCAAATCCCATCTATAAGTCATTAAGCTTTATATCTCTGAAAATCCACCAGAATCAATGTCTTCATCTTCTAATCCTCTAATGGACAGCTTATTCCAACGCAGTCTCGAAGATCTAATCAAAGGCTTTCGTCTTCAACTTCTCGGAGAATCTTCTTTTATTTCCAGATCCTTAGAAGAAATCCGCCGTGAAATCAAAGTCACAGATCTCTCTACTAAATCCACTGCTCTTCAAAAACTCACCTACCTCGCTGCACTTCACGGCATCGATATGTCTTGGGCGGCGTTTCATGCCGTAGAAGTCGTATCTTCACCACGATTCCAGCATAAGAGGATCGGTTATCAAGCAATTACTCAATCGTTTCATGATCAGACCTCTGTTCTGCTTCTGATCACTAACCAGTTGCGAAAGGATTTGAATAGTGCTAATGAATACGAAGTAAGTATAGCTCTGGAATGTTTAGCTAGGATTGGAACTCATGACCTAGCTAGTGATTTGACTCATGAAGTGTTTACTCTATTAGGTAGTAGTAAAGCTTTTGTTAGGAAGAAAGCTATTGGTGTGGTTTTGAGAGTTTTTGAGAAGTATCCTGATGCTGTTAAGGTATGTTTTAAGCGTCTTGTTGAGAATCTTGAAACCTCTGATCCGCAGATTCTGTCTGCTGTTGTTGGAGTGTTCTGTGAGCTCGCTACAAAAGATCCTCAATCTTGTCTTCCTTTAGCTCCTGAATTGTATAAAGTATTGGTTGATTCGAGGAACAATTGGGTTTTGATTAAAGTTCTTAAGATATTTGCTAAGTTGGCTTTGATTGAGCCAAGATTGGGTAAGAAGGTTGCTGAGCCTATCTGTGAACATATGAGGAGGAGTGTTGCAAAGTCTTTGGTGTTTGAGTGTGTTAGAACTGTGGTGAGTAGCTTGAGTGATCATGAATCAGCTGTGAAACTTGCGGTTGCAAAGATCCGGGAGTTTGTTGTAGAGAATGATCCAAATCTCAAGTATCTTGGTCTTAAGGCCTTGTCGATTGTTGCTCCAAAGCATTTATGGGCAGTTTTAGAGAACAAAGAGGCTGTTGTCAAGGCTCTGAGTGATGAGGATCCAAATGTTAAACTCGAGGCATTACATCTTTTAATGTCAATGGTGAACGAAGATAATGTGTCGGAGATTTCTAAGATTCTTATGAATTATGCGCTCAAATCAGACCCTTTCTTCTGTAACGAGATTATATTTTCCGTCTTATTAGCATGCTCCAGAAATGCATATGAAATCATAGTTGATTTCGATTGGTATGTGTCTCTTCTTGGGGAAATGACCAGAATCCCACATTGTCAAAGAGGGGAAGAGATCGAGCATCAGTTGATCGATATTGGTATAAGGGTTAGAGATGCTAGACCACAGCTAGTCCATGTTTCTTGGGCGCTTCTCATTGATCCTGCATTGCTCGGTAACTTCTTCTTGCACCCGATATTAGCTGCAGCTGCGTGGGTTTCAGGAGAATATATTGAATTTTCTAAGAATCCTTATGAAGCTGTGGAAGCACTTCTGCAACCACGTACTTGTCTCTTACCGGCGTCCATAAAAGCTATTTACATACACTCAGTTTTCAAAGTTCTTGTCTTCTGTCTCAGATCCTACTTTTCAGCAGAGGAGCCTACACTCGGCTCTTCACTGATGAATGTTTTCACATATGAATCTATATTGAATCTGATGAATGTGATCGAGCTTGGTTTGGGACCGTTGACTAAAACTCATGATGTGGAAGTGCAGGAGAGAGCTAAAAATGTTTTAGGATTCATCGGTTTTATAAAGCAAGAATTAGATGAGAAAATAAACCCTAAATATAATGAAACAGAGGCTTGTAGAGTTACATCATTCATGGAAGATGTATTCTCGGAAGAGCTTGGCCTTGTTTCTTCAACCGCACAGGAAAAAGTTGGTCTACCAGATTGGTTAGTGTTAACAGAGAATCTCAAGGATCTGGAAGAAATCTGTGGACAGTTTCTTGAACCTGTGGAATCGGATTTGGTTTCATACACGGATAAAATCAGCTTCTCTGTTTCTAAACTCGAAATCAGAGATCAACAAGAAGCCTCGTCATCTTCATCTGAACCTGTTGCCACATTGTTGCTAGCTGAACACCGTAAACGCCATGGTATGTATTATCTTACTTCTCAAAAGAATGATACGGCCGGAGATTATCCCCCGGCTAATGATTTAGCAAGTGAGATATCCATGGATCCGTTTAAGCGAAACCAATCTAAACAGAGACCTGTAGTGGTGAAACTAGACGAAGAAGATGGATTAAGAATCAGTTCCCAAGCAAATACAGAGACTGTAAATGAAGATGAGTCTTTGTCTCAAGCAATCCAGAGTGCTCTTTTAGTGAATAAAAAGGGAAAAGAGAAAGACACAGACGAAATGAACTCGAATATAGTTCAAGAGGAAGAAAGGTCGAGAAATGAAAAGAAACAGAACTCGAAGAAGAAGAAAAAGAAGAGTAGGGAGAGAAGTAGTAAGAAGCATAGATCTGGTCGGCCAAGTGATGGTGCTGCTTCCGAACAAGTTGAAATCCCAGATTATCTCTTGTGAATGAGATAAAGTAATTTGTGTATTTGAGTTTTAAAAAGGTTCTTTCAAATTAGGACCAATCAAAAGTTGTTGTGTATAAGACCAATTTGTGTACTTTAGTGATGATGGGGCCACACATGCCAAGGTGCTTCTGCATCTCAGTACAAGGCACTCTAGTTGCATCAACTCTATAGAAGCCTTAGCAGTTCTTCAAAACAGGGTTATAGCTCGCTTCTTCAACAAAGACCTTTCTTGCGACTCAGATCTACACGAAACAAGGCATGATTTATATTTTATATTTTATGATGCTTTCCAATTCATCACATATATGTACATGCCTTTTTCTTTTATTTGTTGTAATGTAAAATTTATGTAAACAAAAAGACATTTTTACAAATGAATTTGCCACAAAATTTGATTATAAGCATGAAAATATTAACTTTAATTACTCAAATCTGCTTCCATTATATAGATGTTTTTCCATATAGTAAGTTTTTAAATATGGTTCTTCTGAAAATTTTAAAATATTTAGTATATAAATAAAACTATATTTAATATAGATAGAAAGCTATATTTAGTAACTTATGTATTTTATATATGTTGCATGAAATAAAAATAAGATAGAACGTCCATAACATAACATTCAAGCATCATGATGATGATGATGATGATGATGATGATGATCAATCATCAAACACTATTTATTCTTACAGTAATACAAACGATAAAACCAAACTCAGTTTAACTAGTAACTAATCACTCTTAATCAGCAAAGCTTGTCGCAAATTAAGCATGATTAATTATTAACATTTTGGATAAGCAATCTTGCAAATGCTTGAGACTTTCCCAGCGTTAGGAGAGCTAACGAATTGACGTAAGCTAGGGTTTCTCATGTATCCACAAAAGCATGGCTTCTGTTCGTTCAACCTCATGCAGCATAACGAAGATGGCGGTGCAGATGATGTTATTGCTGTAAGACATGGTTGTAACCGTGCCGGTGAACATGTAACACCTTCAGCCACCGGGATATTAGCCACTGTCACGAGGAGGAGAATCGCTGGCACAAGAGCTAAAAAGGAAACCCACATCCCCTTCACCATCTCTTCTTCTTCTTTAAATCTTTGTGTGTGTGTGTTTGGTGTTGTCTACGACTATAGTATCTAGATCCCTTCTATTTATAGTGAAGGAAACGTGTGAGTAAAGCTTTCTCTTCTCTCTCATTTATTTTCTCTTTACTATGAAGTCCAAAGCCGGTGATCTCTCCCGACCTTAAAACTATATTATATAATATTAATTTCATCCCAAATATCATTCAATTTTATTTTAATAATTTTAAAATTTCGCCTAAATTTTTTACTAGTCGAGATAACAACACCTAGCTCTTCTCTTTTCTTTACTTTTTTTGTAATACAAATTATTAAATTGTTAATTAGAATTGGACAATTAAAAAAAATGCTAATTAGAAATTTTATAAAATCGATGGAGCACTTTTTTTTTTTAATTCACAAATATTGGTTCACTTCATTGGAAATGTTGTTCATACTCTAATGATCATCTCCATGCATCTATTGAAACAGTGAGAAAACGTATAGGGTTATATCATATGGAATTATATATGATTTTTTGGTGATTTTTATGTTAAATTCAAGTCATCAACGAATATAGTTTTGGCATATATTTCTATCATAAATATTTATTTTCTAGATTTTTTTTTTGTTTCTAAAACTAAAAGATTGATTTGTTAGATTTTTAAATATGTTTTTATTAGTTAATGCTACTAAATTGTAAACTTCAATAAATATTAATTGAAAATGTTTGAATTGTTAAATTTCTTTTGGTTTATAGATTTTAGAAAGTGTTTAATCACTCCAAGAAAACAGCTCAAAACTGACGGGCATAACCGTCATAATCCCGTCAGAAACAGGTATTTTTAACGGTTTTTCGATGGGAAAATCCGTCTTATGTAAATGGTCGGAAAAAAAAATTCCGTTACAATTCCATCGAAAATATCCGACGATATTTTGATGAACATATACGGACGGGTAACTGACGGAGTTGTGACGGGCCATAAATTTTGAAGACCCGTCAGAAACCCGTGAATAATTTTCGACGGTATTTTGATGGAAATATATCGACGGGTAACTGATAGAGGTATGACGGGTATAATTTTTAAAAATCGTCGGTAATCCGTCAATAATTTTCGAAGGAAAAAAGTAATGTATTTATTACTATATAGTATTATGTGAAGTACTTAGACAATATCAATCTTTGTATATATTGTATATTTACAGGAGTATTAAACATGTCAGTCGAACTTATTGAGAATGGAAAAAAATAGCTTATAACTAAGATGAATTTATAACAGTAGTTGTAACGTTGGTAGTTTCTAGTTGTATTAATAATAAAAAAAATTTATATTGATGAATGCACATGCATGCACCCACATAGAAAAATAGTATTCTAGTGTTTGAGATCTGACTAAATTGTATCTGACCTCATCATATATTAATTCGAGAGCAAAATGTTTTTAGAAAAAAGTGAATTATTTTGACTTTTGACCGAGAAAGTAGGGTTTAAGAGTTAATGTCTGAGACATATATACACGTACAAAGGTGAAAGCGGTGGCTCGTAAGGTCTCAACAGCTATCGCCTTCAATGTGTTTACGTGTGAAAGGTCTACAACGTTATTGAGACATTTGTCTTCGTTTTATCATTTTGTGTCAGAGAGATTAATTTGAATTCAAAGTTCTTGTGTTGTGTATAGACTTTGATATTTTCATTGGACTTTTCTGGTGCTTTGTTCGTCTAACCCACTCAGCCTCAAAGGTTACTTATTAACTATGTGGTCCATGTATGCTTCTACGCGATTAGAGCCGAAGTGGCAGATGGCTTAACCCAGCGAGTTACCGAGACCATGGTCGTAGTACTGTCAGACCCATAAACCTATCTAGACTCGAACCATTGGACCAAAACTAAGACATTGTTTGCTTGTAGTGAACTGTCTATTTAAATTAGTTACACGTTACATTCAGAATTTTTAAAAATTCATCTATAATTAAATATTAAATACTAAATATTTATATGTTTATAAAAAATATTATTTTGAAAATACATTAAATATATACATATAATACTAATATATTTATATCAAATTAATTAAGCTAAAGTTAATAAATTAAAAAGAAATATAGAAAATACTCACTATGTATGTTTAATATTTACAAATAAATTTAAATGTCACCTCAAAACTAATTAAAAATGTAATTGTTGCTAACTAAAAATAAAATTATAAATAGTATAATATATTGTAAAAGCTTAAATTTTGTTTTTCTCACTAAAATTATTAAATTATTTTATAGTAACCTAAAAGTAATAAAATTTTCGTTTTTAATAGTTTAAGTAAAAAAATATGTATGAACTATTAATTTGAATTTGAATATAATAAATAATATTTAAAATAAAATTTAGATAATTTAGTTTATTAAACAAATTAATAAAAAGATAGTGAAATTAATAAGAATAATTAATTTAGTAAATAGAATAAGTTTAATAAATATAGTGACGTAGTTAAAAGAATGTATTTTGAATATCTATATATATGATCTAAGATTTTACACTATATGAATCTTGATTTGCTTTATTATTCGTAATTAAATTAACACTAAAAATATATATCGCATATAATATAATATAATCATAATATATAACATAAATATCAATACATAATAAAAATTTTAAAATATATAATACATCTATTAAATATAAATTAGTAGAGATATATAATCTAGTCTTATAATAATTGTTAAGACAATATAAATGATTAAAAAGATGATTAATTATATTTACATATACATCTTTTATATAAACTATCATAACAACATCTTTATCGTAATAATTTAGACCTTTAATCTCGAATTATTTCATTTAAGAAGTCAAACCCAAACGTGTGGCGTTCGCGTTTCAAAAGTTAATCGCAGATCGGAGAAAAAGGCGTCAATATCGCCGTTTTGAGCAATTATGATGAGCTTTGCAATTCACGTCATCGGAATCAATATCAGAGAATGATGAATAATCGGCGGCCAAAACCCTCCGACTTAAGATTCTACCGCAACCGCTGAAACCACTTAATTTGCGTTTGGCGTTCAAGATAACTCTCCAGCTAATTAAACAAGGCTGTTTAATACAACACCAGATAATACAAAGAGGACAATATACAAATAAGCAACAAACGTTAAACGCAACCTCAGATGGAGCTGTTACAACTACGTTTGCGTTTGTTGATGAAATGGTGGTGGTGATTTCGTTCCTTACTCCATCATCTTCTTCTTTTCTTATATGAAGAAGATTTTTTCGATCGTTCATCGTGTTATTGAAGAAAAAAATCTCAAATATGAACGATTTTTGAAGAAGATGATTTATGATATTTTATATTTATCGACAATTATATTATATGTTATGTCATGTTACAAACTATATAAAATTGTATTACAAAACTATATAAAATACGGTCGGTTTACGTGGAAAATACTGCCGAATTAGATGACATAAATAATATAATTATCGTATAAATTATACATTTTAAACTTATTTTATATTAATATACATTTAAGACCTGACGTTAATATCCCAATATTGATATACATATATGAATCTTTCAAAGCCACGTAAATTAATATAAGAAAATAATAAGTTTGTCATTTTTCTTCTTCATTAATATAATAGATATTTTTTCCCATTGCTCAATACTAAAGTATTAATTGAAAATTTACTAAATATAGATTAGAAATATAAAACAACATTTAATTTTAAAATCTAAAATCATATTTAATATGAAACAGGGGCACTATATATAAACAAAAATTAGAATATAACCAAACCATGGCCACAAAGAATTATCAATTGTGCACCACCTTAAATATGGAAGTTTAAAACAGGAGCCCAATATCACTCGGCCCAAAAAGGAGTCAATTACAACTAGACCCAATAAAAAGCCCAATACTATTCAACCCAATACTACTTGACCCAATAATAAAGAGAGCCTAATGAAATAAACTAAGCGTCTTCTTCTTCTCTCCGTCTTGGCCGTCATTTGAAAGGGTTGTGGCAGCTCCGTAGCCTCAGAAAAAACCTCACCTTTTCATCAAACTCAAACACCCATTTGTCTCTGTTTTATACTTCACACAAAAAAATAGAGACAAAGAAGGAAACTAGTTCTCTGTTTTAGATGTTCTAATCACCCAAAAAATGTCTTATTACTCTGCAATTTTCCGTGGACATATCAGACCTAACGCCGTCGTCGATGCTACCTCCATGTTTATTCAACATAATCCCCTCCAGCTTCAGCGGAGCTCTAAATTACTGTTAAGACCTTCCTCTTCCTTTGCAATTAGGTCTATTCATTCTCGAAGGTCATGTGGATTGGTTACGCATTCTCAGAGGTCAAGAGTCTTGTCTGTTAAAGCAGGTCGTGGACATGCTTCTTCTTCTTCGTCTTCTACTCTTGCATTGGAATGGAGAGCTTCTAATTTACCATACTTTCAGAAGCAAAGCTATGGACGCATTGCTTATAATGACTATGAATCAAGCGATGAGTCTGACCGAGATATGGGATCTTCTCAGTCTCAGCAAATAGTAAGTTTAATAGTATCGCTTATTAAAGAGTTCTTGTGATTTTAAAGTTTAGTTTTTTTTGCTTATTTCTTTTACATTTGTTAACTGTTTTAGGCGGGTTCAACTCTTGATAATATTGATCAATGGAGGTTTAAACTTACTATGCTTCTAAGGAACAAAGAAGACCAAGAAGTTGTGTCAAGGGAGAGAAAAGATAGACGTGATTTTGAACATATCTCAGCTATGGCTAGTAGAATGGGATTACATAGGTAGATTTTTTGTTTATGTTTCTATGTTATTTGATTTGTTTTTTGCTCTTTGTAAGATTTCTTAGATATGTTCTGTTGTTTGTAGCCGTCAGTATTCGAAGATTGTTGTCATTAGCAAAGTTCCTTTGCCAAATTATAGACCTGATCTTGATGATAAGCGTCCGCAAAGAGAGGTACTTAATTGACTCTTAAAACTTGTTGTCTTCTCTTTACATTTTGGTGTCACGCATCTGTTTACCGATATATGGAGGAAGTTATAGGTATCTAGTAAGGCAAAGCTAGCCATTGTATGTTACTGTTTTTGTATTGGAGTTTTTTAAATAGTGAAGTTGTTAATTCTGAAATGGTCTTATGTGTTATTTGTTATCATGGCGTCTTGGATTTATAAGGTGGTTTTGCCCTTTGGCCTACAAAGCGAAGTAGATGCCCATCTACATGCTTTCCTCGATCAGAAAAAACTATTAATTCCGGAGATTCCCAGGATAAATAGTAGTGAAAGTTTAGAAGCCGATTACGGAAACTATGAGAAACCAGAGACTGTAATGCAAAATAGTCTTGCCAGGGAAAGAATACTCCGTCCAAGAAGCTTACAACTTAGGAGCAAGCAACAACAATGGGTGGTTGGTTTCTCAGAAGCTGTAGCCTTTTTTCATATATGTTGTGCCTTTATCATATGTAGTTATATATTTCTGTGTGCTTTTGACAGGATTCTCCAGAAGGCCAGAAAATGGTGGAGTTTCGCAAAACCCTTCCTGCATACAAAGAGAAAGATGCATTATTGAAAGCCATTGCAGCAAACCAGGTGCGAATCGCAGTTATTTCATATTATCAACACATTCTTCTAACATCTTGACTTCCTGTGTATTATGTGGATCTTACAGGTCATAGTGGTTTCTGGAGAAACTGGTTGTGGTAAAACAACTCAACTTCCCCAGTACATATTAGAATCTGAGATCGAGGCTGCTCGTGGAGCATCATGTAGCATCATATGTACCCAACCTAGAAGGATATCTGCTATTTCTGTTTCCGAACGAGTTGCTGCAGAACGTGGAGAGCAAATAGGAGAATCTGTAAGTTCTTGATACGAACTTATTTTGAGCAGTTGGGGGTTTATGAGTTATTTTGACTGCTGAGGGTATTATATGTACTTATAGATTTATAGGAATGAACAAATCCTATTTTAACACTGACCTGAGAGGTTGATATGAGGTTGATATGCGCTCTCCTTCTCTTGTAAGGTTGGCTACAAAGTGCGGCTTGAAGGAATGAGAGGGAGAGACACACGTCTTCTTTTTTGTACAACTGGTGTTTTACTTAGAAGGTTACTTGTGGATCGTAGCCTGAAAGGTGTGACTCATGTTGTAGTTGATGAGATTCATGAACGTGGGATGAACGAAGGTAGAGTTTGCTATTTTACCAATCAGTACTGCCACTCTGCCAGCGTCATATTAACATACTCTTTCTCCTTTTCTGTCAGATTTCCTACTTATTGTCCTGAAAGATCTCCTTCCTCGTCGACCTGATCTGAAGTTGATTTTAATGAGTGCTACTTTGAACGCTGAGCTCTTTTCTTCTTATTTTGGTGGTGCACCAGCCATGCATATCCCAGTAAGTTTGTGGTCATATCTGTTTTGGTAGACATCTCTGTTCTCATGTTGTAGTAGGTGTTTGACCTAAAGTGAAAATGCATGTACAGGGTTTTACGTACCCTGTCCGAGCTCATTTCTTGGAGGATTATCTTGAGAAGACTGGTTACAGGCTGACGTCATATAATCAAATTGACGATTATGGTGAGGAAAAGACATGGAAGATGCAAAAACAAGCTCAATTCAAAAAAAGAAAGTCTCAGATTTCATCTGCTGTTGAGGTACATAAATTTTTGTTATATGTAAATTACACTACTGAATTTTTATTTTCTCAGGTTATTTGTTTAATATATGCTTCTTCTGAACTTGTGTGTAGGATGCTCTTGAAGCTGCAGATTTCAGAGGATTCAACCTTCGTACTAGAGATTCCATGTCGTGCTGGAGTCCTGATTCGATAGGCTTTAACCTCATTGAGAACGTGCTTTGTCATATCGTCAAAGGAGAGAGGCCTGGTGCTGTTTTGGTATTCATGACCGGTTGGGATGATATAAACTCCTTGAAGAATCAACTCGAAGCTCATACTCTTCTAGGAGACCCCAACAAAGTTTTGTTGCTTGCCTGTCATGGATCCATGGCTAGCTCTGAGCAGGTAATTCTATTATCCATTGTTTGCCTATCTAGCATACAAGTACAACACATGTTATAATGTTAATGCTAATCTTATTCTGGTTTTGCTATCATATTATGTAGAGGCTGATTTTTGATAGACCTCCAGAAGGAATTAGGAAAATAGTTCTCGCCACCAACATGGCTGAGACAAGTATCACCATCAATGACGTTGTTTTTGTGATTGATTGTGGTAAAGCAAAAGAGACGTCTTATGATGCACTTAACAATACCCCTTGTCTGCTTCCATCTTGGATTTCAAAGGCAGCTGCTCGCCAAGTAAGAGATATACATTGATGATTGCTGCTCAAAATTTCTTTGATTCACATTCTCATGTAGTTGTAAATCACAGTCTCTTCTCTTTTGTGTCTATTACAGAGAAGAGGAAGAGCTGGTCGTGTTATGCCTGGAGAATGTTTTCACCTTTATCCTAGATGTGTCTATGAAGCTTTTGCTGACTACCAGCAACCTGAACTCCTAAGGACTCCGTTACAGTCTCTATGTCTACAAATCAAAAGCTTAAGACTTGGAAGCATTTCGGAGTTCCTTTCCAGGGCGTTGCAACCTCCTGAAGCTTTGTCGGTAATTTTTCTACTACACATTTCTTTCTTGTTCTCCCCTGTTATCCTTTGGGGTTCAACATATGGTCATGTTGGTTTTCAGGTTCAAAATGCTGTTGAGTATCTAAAAATCATTGGGGCTCTTGATGACAATGAAAATTTAACAGCTTTAGGTGTGTTCTACTGGAAACATGTCTATCACAAGTATCTGTTTTATCAAGTTCTGTCAGGAACTTATTGTATTATCTCTGTTCAGGGAAAAATTTGTCGATGCTTCCTGTGGAGCCGAAACTTGGAAAAATGCTTATTTTAGGAGCTATCTTCAACTGTCTAGATCCAATAATGACAGTTGTTGCTGGTCTCAGTGTCAGAGACCCATTCCTTATGCCATTTGACAAAAAAGATGTATGTTTATAGTTGATTATTCATGTGACTCATTCATATTGCTTCTGCAATGGCCAATGGAAAGCCAAGAAGTGTGTAACTGTTCACTTGATTCCTTTTATTGCAGCTAGCAGAAACAGCAAGGTCCAAGTTCTCTGGCCGTGATTACAGTGATCATTTGACGTTGGTTAGAGCATACAATGGTTGGAAAGATGCTGAAAGATCACATTCTGGTTATGAGTATTGCTGGAAGAACTTTCTCTCTTCCCAAACTCTTAAAGCCATGGACTCTATGCGGAAACAATTCTTCTTTCTCCTCAAGGAAGCTTCTCTGATTGATAACCTTGAAGATTGTAGTAAGCTGAGTCATGATGAACATCTTGTTCGTGCCATCATCTGTGCTGGTCTGTTCCCTGGAATTTGTTCTGTTGTTGTGAGTCATCCTCGCCTTTGCGACTTTTCACCTCTTCATTTCTTCAAAATGTTGTGGTTTTACTCAATAATGGAACTTTTCTCTCCACAGAATAAGGAAAAGTCAATTACTCTCAAAACAATGGAAGATGGGCAAGTGCTTCTATACTCTGTGAGTTCATATTTTTAGCTTACCACTCTTCAAACTCTCCTCAGAACAAAGATCTTTAGTGGCTTACCATTTACCAACACTGGACTTTTGTACTTTTCAGAGTTCTGTCAATGGCAATGTACCAATGATTCCATTCCCTTGGCTAGTCTTCAATGACAAAGTGAAAGTCAATTCTGTGTTTCTGCGAGACTCCACTGCTGTATCCGACTCTGTGCTTCTTTTATTTGGAGATAAAGTCTCTTCTGGTGGATTTGTAAGTTATAATCCTATTCATTTGATCTATTTCCTTGTCGGTCTTATTTGAACTCATTGATTCGTCTCTGTGTTTTCCATAGGATGGTCATCTCAAAATGCTTGGAGGATATCTAGAGTTTTTCATGAAACCTACTTTATCATATACATACATTTCATTAAAAAGAGAGCTCGATGAACTTATTCAGAATAAGGTAAAGTTCCAAAACCTAGTCCTGAAGATACTTCGTTTATCATCTTTATGCTCTTTGACAAAGTTTGTTTCTTGTCTTTTCTACAGCTTGTGAATCCAAAACTTGATATTCAAGTATACGACAAACTTATGACTGCTATTAGGTTACTTGTGTCTGAGGACCAATGTGAGGGAAGATTCGTTTTTGGCTGGAAAGCTCTAAGCCCTACACCGACAAAGAAGGTAAAAGGAGTAGGTACTCAGCTGCAGAACAGCGGAGGGGAAAATGATAAGAACCAACTTCAGACATTACTTGCTCGAGCAGGACATGGAACACCTGTGTACAAGACAAAACAGCTTAAGAACAATCAGTTCCGTGCTATGGTTACTTTCAATGGATTGGATTTTATGGGAAAGCCATGTGGTAGTAAGAAAGAGGCAGAGAAGGATGCAGCTCATGAGGCTTTGTTGTGGTTACAAGGTGAGTCCAAGTCAAGTTTGAATGATCTTAACCACATGTCAATGTTATTAAAGAAGAACAAAAGTAAAAAACCTGCAAAGGCATCATCAGGATCAGGTAGATGGGGTTACTGATTAATAGGAGAGAACCAAAGGTTCAAAAGCTGTGATGGTATGGATTCTTACCAACCAACCTCATCGTCTCTTAAGCTTAATGTCGGAAAGAGTTGTGATCAGGAGATTCATTTAGACTACATGCTGAGTTGAGAGGGTTTGGTCTATTTTGGTAGAAAGTTTTCAGGTTTGCAGATAGTTTAGTCAGAGTTCTTGGTTCGGTTAGAAAATCAAGAATCCAAGCAAGAAGTGATTTGACAGCTCTACTGAGTGGTGAGATCCAAAGGGAGTGGCTGGTGGAAGTGTTCTTGTTATGTCTATGTTCTTGTCTTAGTTTAAGTCTTACATAGAGCTTATGCTTATGATTCTTCTTTATCATTGTATACTCTTATTATATACATATATATATATTTATTAACTCTTTAATTATGTAAGATACTTAACCAGAGATTTCAATAAGATAATTTTATCATACTTGATAAAAATCATTAAAGATCACAAAATGTGAGATATGTAAATAAGTATGGTTGAACACAATTACTAAAAAACATACAAATACACAATATTGTATTATTATTTAAAGGATTACCAATAAAAGAACTAGCTTTTCTTAACCGTTACAAATTCTTAATTATTTAATAGTAAAACAATAATTCTTACTTAGAGCTTATGGTTCTTCTTTATCATTGTATACGCTTTATCTATAATTAAATAAGATACTTAACCAGAGATGTAAATAAGTATGATTCAACACAATTACTAAAAAATCACAATATTGTTATATTATTTAAAGGATTACCAATAAAAAAAATCTATCTTTTCATAACTTTTACAAATTCATAATTATTTAATAGGTAGTATGGTTCCTTAATATAGCAAAAACAATAATCTCACTCCATTATTATCACTAACAAAACACTTGTTTTATTTCCCTCATTCATCAAGAGCTATGTTTAGATCTCTTCATTAGCTCTATGAACTCTTTGAACGCTGCATTCACAAACAAAAATCACATTAATCTTCTGTCTCTAAGTAGAACTCAAGCATAAATGTCTTTGACCGAGTTCGGATTCACAAGGATAGTTACCATTATCAGAGTCATGAGGTCCAGGTGAAGCTTCAGGATGATACTGGAGAGACATGACATTCATAGCTGGGAAAGATAGACCTGCACAGCTTCCATCATTGAGATTTACATGTGTAACTTCAACACCTCCTGGAAGTGTAGCTGGATCAACCGCATAGTTGTGGTTCTACCAAAAGATTTATAGGATACATCAGATTTTGATTTTGTATATCGATAAAAACTTATGGGAAGGTAACATACCTGAGCACTGATCTCTACTTCGCCAGTTCTGTTGTTACGAACTGGGTGGTTTCCTCCATGATGACCAAACTTCATCTTGAATGTTTTACCACCTAAGGCTTGTCCTAGTAACTGATGACCCATGCAGATTCCATAAACAGGAACTTTACCTAGAAGCTCTTTCACTGTTTCAACAGCATATGGCACAGCAGAGGGATCTCCAGGACCGTTACTAAACAAAATCCCGTCTGGATTCATTTTAAGAGACTCAGAAGCTGGCCATGTTGATGGAACAACAGTGATTTGACATCCATAAGAGGATAGGCGTCTTAGGATGTTTTGTTTGATTCCAAAATCATATGCAATAACCTTTGTATTCAAGAGGGAAGTATCAAAAGAGAGTTAAGAAGTTGGCGTAGATCATTGATAAGAGAAGAAATAGAGAAGTTAGTACTCACTTTATAGGATTTCCCATCGCGTGAATTCGTGTTGAAATCCCATTCAGTGTTTGTTTTATCAACCCATTCATATGGAGATTTACATGAAACATCACTTATTAGATCAATACCTACAAGATTCAACAAGAAAAACCGAAGAAGTTCAATATCCTCACGGGATCATATCATAACGGTAAAAAAGATAAAGAAAAAGGTAAAAGAACTCTGACCTACGATATCCCATGAACGAGACATCTGCAGAAGTTCATCATCTGTTTTGGTTTGTTCTGTGCTCATCACACCAATAAGACTACCGTCTTCTCTTAATCGGCGTGTTATTGCTCGAGTGTCAAGATCATCTAAGAGTTCAAATAGAGCAACAAGAGATGTTTCATTATAACATATAGAATCTAAAAATAGGAACGAGAAACTTACAGATTCCCATGATATTCCTTTCGATTAGATAGTCAGCAAGAGTTTTCGTGCATCTCCAGTTTGAAGTACTGATAATTTTGAGTATTAAAGGTTTGAACTTCAAAAATGAAGGAAATGGGAAGACACAGCCTTAAAACTAGTACTGACCTGATGCTGAGACTTCTAATAACCAAACCAGTAAGAAAGCATTGCACAGATTCTTCATCATCTAGAACCAACATAATACGAAACATTAAGAACATAAGTTTACAGTTCTAATACATCAATACTGATTTAGTAACTCACCGGGATTCACACCAGTGTTACCAATTTGCGGGTTTGTCATTAACACAAATTGCCCAGCATAGCTAGGATCAGTAAGAATCTCTTGATATCTTCCAAAGATAAACAAATCACACCCAATCAAGTAAGTAGAAGGAGCTGGTGATGTTAATGTAATAATCAAAGAACAAATCTTACCCTGTCAATGAGGTGTTAAACACTAATTCAGCAACACGAGTTCCAGGAGCACCAAAGGACTTAGCAGGCCAGATAGAACCATCTTGTAATACAAGTCTAGCATTGTATGAAGTCCAAGGTTTCTCCACTACACCTACAAAATTAGCACTTTTAACATCAATTTTAGAGCTACAAGGATCTAAAGACAAACCAACATTTCAAGGTTTATCCATTTACTCAATAACTAAAAGGGTTTAAGAGGACATTAGAGGTAAACAAGAGTTCATGAGGAAACAATAAACAAGTGATTCCTCACAATACATTCCCGTAAAATACCAGAGGCGGCGCCAGTGGTGGAAGTGAGTGGAGAAGCGGAGCATCGGATCAATGAAACCCTAAAACCAGCACGACGGTCGAAGGAGGGTTGGAGAGAGAAGCTCGTCGGAGAAACAAAACCCAGAGTCCTCGTAGCCGCCATGGATTAAGTAATTGAAGTTGGAAACAGAGAGAGAGCTCTGAGGGTTTTTGGGTGTTGAGTATTCCATCTTTCCGAAAGCATAGTATCAGATAATATTATAAATTATCAAATTGACCCTTATTTTCTTTATATATACGAAAAGAGGCTCATATTATTTATTGAATAGGCAGCATCCCTAAATACTCCATAAGTTGTGACAATTATTAAAAAAAAAAAGATACACCACTACTATTTTGAAAAGTATATTAAATATTAAATTTGAGGGAGAAAAAAAAGTCTCCAAATAAAAATCTTTAATAGAGACAACATATTCAGTATCATACCTTAAATCTACAAATTTATATATCTCTAGAATATAGAATACGATAACCTAATAGTGACATTCTTATTATTCATTTTTTCAGTATTCTAGTTATTAATCTTTTTGTTGAATAGTTTAATAATTCTCCCTTAATTTATTCAAAAAGGTTCAATGATCTTATTTCTTACTTCACTTTTGCTGTGATCGGATGCTTCAGTACCTTTCCCGTGTGACTTTGTGTTGGTGAATCACTGAATTGTGTTTTAGTAATATTTGTTTATGTATGAAACTATAAATTGTATATATCATTAGTACATAATTGATCCATTTATGTATGAAACTACTTGTGTCTAAATTTTTTGTTTTGCTAAAACTTTGTGTTAAAAAAACTACATAATATACTAATTCTCTTACATAATTGACTCTAGTTCGTTACACACCATAATAGTTATTGCAATAAACCAATAAATCAACAACAACCAAAAAAAAAAAAAAATATATACTAAAACCGAATAAATTAATCTGAATGAATTAGATTTTTTTTTAAATTACAAAAGTGTTTATTGGAAGCATTAAAATCGAATTATTTGTTTGACAAAAAAAAAACGAATTATTCGTTGCGTTAAAAACATGCAAAGAAACACAAAACTCAAATTTTATAATTAAAAAACACGTCATCGATCCTGTCATAAATCAGCACCAAATTACACTTTCAACGGTCAGATCTTTTTTTTTTTGTCGATAAATTTTTTTATTAGTAAAGCCCATTGGGCTAATTTACAACGGTCAGATCTTAATTACTCACTCTTCCCACTCGTTCCTCAGTTGCAGTGTTGTATTTTTTTTTTTAATCCCTAAAAATTAAAAGAGTAAAAAAACCAAAAATAAATAAATCAAATCTCATCTTCTTCATCTGTAAGTTTATCTCTCTGAATCCATGGATCCTTCTCATTCAGTATCCTCTGATCCTAATAATCCTCTTTTCACCAACTTCACAGCTCCATCAATCCACTCATTCTTCACCACCGCACCACCAAACAACAATATGTTTCAAGCTCCGCCGTCGTCACTTCCAATACCTTCAGCCCCAACTCATCCATCCTTAAGTCACCCTCCTTACTCCGACGTAAGTTCATCACAAATAGCTTACTCTTTCATTTTAACTTCAAACTAGGGATTTCAATTTCAGTAACTTCTTCTTATTTTGATTTAGATGATTTGCTCGGCGATTACTGCGTTAAACGAACCAGATGGTTCAAGTAAGCAAGCAATTTCAAGATATATAGAGAGAGTTTACTCAGGGATACCTCCTGCTCATGGTGCTTTGTTAACACATCATCTTAAGACTTTGAAGAACAGTGGAGTTCTTATAATGGTTAAGAAATCTTATAAATTTGCTTTTACTCCTCCTTCAATGAGTGTACCTGTTACTGCGACTGGTTTTGAACCTCTCAGATCTGATTTCACAGTCAACGAGAATCAACCTGTACCTGATCAACCGTTGACTATTACTTATCCGACTCAGAAACGTGGTCGTGGTCGTCCACCAAAAGCTAAACAAGATGTTCAAAATCAGACTAATGGAAAACCTAATTGGGAACAAACTGAATTACATGTGGAGACACAGCCACAACCACAACCACAGCTAGATATACAGCCACAGGTTCCGGCTAAGAGACCACCAGGTCGTCCTAGAAAAGATGGAGCTTTACCGACAATGAAAGCTTCTGTTTCCGGTGGTGTTGAAATAGTGAAAAGAAGAGGTAGGCCTTCTAGTGGAAGAGCTGTAGGGAGAGAGAGGAAGCCTACAGTAGTTTCAGCTCCAGCTTCTGTGTTCCCATATATTGCTAATGGTGGTGTTAAACGTAGAGGGAGACCTAAGAGAGTTGACGTTTCTGTTGCACCACTAGTTAACACAGAGTGTGAAGGAGAGGTGGTTGCGAAGAAACGAGGACGAGGAAGACCTCCTAGGATTGCTGGTGTTATTAGAAAGCTTATGAAGCCAAGGAGAAGCATTCCTCGTACTGGTAGACCCGTAGGAAGACCCAGAAAGGTATAATTTTTAATCTCATTCTTCTTTGTTTATACTAGTCCCGGATTAAACGGATTGAATTATTCGGTAATCGATTTTGGAAATTATAAAATTCACCGAATAAACCGATTTTTTTCCAGATTAATCGATTCGGATCACGTGTTAATCGGATTGGACCCATGCAAAAAAAATTCGGATTAATCGGATCAGAAAAATTATTTATTCAATTTATTCTATCAAAAATATATAATTTTAATTCAAAAATCAAAATTTGATCCAAATAAACCGAATAAATTAATTATTTTAAACCGATCGGATCCGAAATCCGAATTAGAAATAAATTGTATCGATCAATTTATTCACTCATATACTATTAACTCGAATCTGATCTAATTCGGTTTTTACCGATCTGATCCGAATAATCCGATCGTTTGCCCATGAGTAGTTTATATTATCACACAATGATAATTATCAATCCCAGAGACTATTTATAGAAACTTGATGTTTAGTCGATTAGATAAATAGAAAAGGTTGCAACTTTTGTCTTGTGAATAAATGTCACTTTCCATGTGAGTACAGAGTATGTAAATAGATTCATGTCTCTGCTTTTGGCATATGAGATTGTCTGGGTTTGAAATTAGTTATTTAATCAAAGTGTATTATTTGTTTATATATTGATGAGTTGTTTAGTTTCATCTAATATTATTTGTATTTTATAAGCATAGAATGTGGTATCAAATGGAGCTTTAATACAACAAAGTGGTGACTACAGAGAACTCAAGAAGAAGTTTGAGTTATTTGTAAGTCTAATGAAAAAAAACACAATATGGTTTTTGTTGGTTTCATATTTACTTTACTTTTGTTTGATTTTGTTGTCTTATTTGTGCAGCAAGCTAAAGCTAAGGATATTGTTATTGTATTGAAATCTGAAGTAGGAGAAAGTGTAAATCAAGCTGTCGTTCAAGCCATACAGGACCTTGAAGAGCTAACAGAGGCAACAGATGAGTCACATCACATGGAAGTAATACAGCCAGAAGAAGAACATGCTGAATCTGAGCTACAAGGACAAACACAGACAGAAGCAGAGGCTATGCAAGAAGCTCTGTTTTAAAGAGCACAGTTGATGGTTGATGAAGATGGTGGGTTTGTTGTTGTGTTATAAGAGTGTTAGCAGGAGATTTAAAAACTAACAAAAACTCAAAATGTGAAGATGGTAATGATTGTGTTCTCTAACCAAACAAGGTGAAGTAGTGTAATGTCTGTGAAATGAATTAGGATGAGACCATTGTTTTGTTAGACTCTGTTTTCTTCTTTTGGCTAATGTTTGGAATCCGGTTAAAGTAATTATTGCAGCTTGGTTTGAATTTTGAAATCCGGTTAAGTATTAATTGCAAAATTAGGTTAGAAGGTAGATCCGGTTTTCTCTTCCCTCTCATATCACACACCTTTTTATCTCTGAAAATTTTTGAATTTGAAAAAAAATAGGGTTCTTTTCAAATTTCATTTTGTCCACTTTTTTTGAAAAAGATTTTTCGTTGTTAATTTAGATAAATAAATAAAAGACAAAATTATGTAATAGATCTACCAAATTTGTATTTTATAAGAGTAATAAAATATTATAGAAGCAATTATTTTATAAAACTCTGTAAATTAATTTAATAAAAATAAAACTAATTAAAAGTTAATAATAAAAGAACGACTAAAGGTAACGCAACGCATTCTATCGTTCTAAACCTCTCGAGTCGTTTGGTTTACTCTCTCTAGCTCCAAGCTCCTCAGCTATGGTGACTATCTTGTAACCGCGAAAACCATCTCTCTTTCTCAAATCTAACACCAAGTTTCTCGTTACTATTTCATTCTTCGTCCTCTACATTTCTCAATCATTTCTTTTACCTATCTTATTCGCAAATCTTTATTTTAAGCTCAACAAACAAGGTACGTACATTTCAAACCCTAGCTTTTTCTGGATATCAAATCCTTCCTTTCTGTTGCATTAGAACCTGAACAGTCTTCGTCTCTAGATTCTGGGTTTGTAAAATTTCTTCAAGGTTTTTGACGAATCAAGTTCATTGTTGTTAAATATAAGTATAGTCTTCGTTGAAGTTTGTTTTCTAGGGTTTCGCTTCGTATAAACCGCCATTTTTACATACTCTTTTTGTTTTTGTTTTTTTTTTCTTGATGTTGCATCTACAGATCTAATGGCGAAAACAGCTAAAGAACATCCAGACTACGTTGCAAGCCGAGCTGTGTCTGACAACAATCCNGTGGTCGACCTGCAAAGCCTAAATCTGATACCAGTCAAAACGATGCCGTTTCGCCAACAGTACCAAGCGGTTATCCTACAATAATCCAATCTTCTACTGCTCCTTCACCTGCGAAGAACACACGAGCTAGTGCAATAAAGTCAAACACTGTTCCTGAGACTACTACTGTAGATGGTTCGAGGAAACGAGGGAGGCCAAGAAAAGATGGTGCGGCGGCTGTGGCTCCAGCTAAGAAGCGTGGACGTAAACCTACTGTGCAAGTAGATCGTGCAATGCCTGCTCGCACCACTAGGAAGGTAATTTTCTTTAAAATCCTTATCTTTATCGTTTCTTCTGCTTAAGATTGGAAAAAAGTTATGATTAGATCTGTAGATTGACTGAGATTGACAGCTGAGAAGATAAAGTCAAGATATTGAAATCAATAAGATATGATTCTTGAAAAATCTATAACATTATTAATCAATGTTAATATATTATTTACATTTATGTGTATATTTTAATCTAGTAAATTTAGATTAGTCTCATATGTATATAGGAGAAGTTTAAGTTGTGACATTGATTTCATGATATTATATTTTAATTATTTCATAAATTGTTTAGCTGATCTTGATTTTGGTGTATTTACTAAATCTTTTATTTTTTGTATAATATAATGTTGAAATGAAAGACATAACCTTGCTTATAAAATAAAAGTGTGTATATTTATCTCAAAATTGTTTTTTTTTGTTTAATTGCATGAACAAAAGAGTGCTTCAGAGGCACCAGGAGCTGCAAATATCGAAGATCTGAAGAAAAAGGCAGCAGCAGTCTTAGTAAGTCAACAATCTATCCTTATCACTTAGCTTCTATACTGATTTTTTTTGGTTGCTTCAATCCTTGGTTCATAAAGTTTTGATTGAAATGAAAAATGTTTGCAGAAAAAGAAAGTGAAGGAAGCAGTAGCTAAGTTGAAAGTAGCAGTTGCAGCAATTGAGGAGGTCCAAAAGCTGGCTGATGGAATGTGAACAAGAACTTGATAACCAATAGCACGAGATAATGATTGTGTGTTGTTATGTATGTTTTAGGGAATTAGGATAACATTTTGTTTTGGAGAAGAACTGATTCGGTTGATTGTTGTTGGAATTTTAATTTTAGGTTTTGTTTGTGTGTTTTTTTTGTACGTTCGTAGGATGAATGTTTTGTGTGTTAGTTCAGTAAGCTTTGTTTGCTGATATATGTTAGCGCTCTTTCTTGTTAATTCAATTGTGACGTCTTTGAACTTTCCTTAGGATCTTTGAACTGTTCTCTTTGATTCATTTATCAATTTCACAATTTGAACTCTCAGACTCGATTCCTCAGATTTCTCCGGGAAGTTTGGTTGTGTGGCTTCAGGGCCAAAAAACAAACGTGTAAGTTCTTCGTGTTCCATGTGCAAATCTGAACTACTTTATCAACAGGCAGCTCAAAAGACGGAGAAGAAGAACAACAATGGATATCATTTGGCAATGGCTTTCTAAGTGTCTCTGTGACAAGACGAAAGAGGAAGAGTATAATGAGTGGTGCTCTGTCTCTGTGTAACCTCTCCCTCAGAGAGATTTTATGAATTTAACTGAATTACACACTTTATGCTGCTTTGATCTATTAATAACAAACTACTCGCCGTTTATTGACGATTTTGTCATTACGTGAAAACACCATGCTGTTTGTATAACTCCTTGAGAGAGTTCACAAAAAGCGCAGCAACAGCTTAGTTCGGTGATTCAATGGCGACAACGACGACGGTGAATGTAAAACTTTCTCGATCAAATCGGATATATCGCTCTTCCGTATGTCTTCAAGTTCTCTTTCTTATAATCATAATTCACAAACGATGAAGATGAAATTTGAAAATCTCTGGTTTTGAATTTGACTTCTCAGGAACCAGTTGAAGGAAAAATTGTGGTTAAATCTGCAAATTCGATTTCACACCAATCAATACGTTTATCTATCAATGGATCAGTCAACTTACAGGTTTCATATTCTCTTTATATATTCAATTTGTGTTTGACTAATAAAACCTCTTCCTCCGACTCCTCTCAGGTTCGTGGAGGATCAGCTGGAGTTATAGAATCTTTCTATGGTGTCATCAAGCCTATTCAAATCGTGTAAGCATTTTGTTTCTCTGGTTTTTGAATTGATTCCTTTAACTTATTCAAATTTGACTATAGAAAGAAGACGATCCAAGTTATATCTTCTGGTAGAATAGCTTCTGGAACTACAGAGGTAAAAATCTCATATAACTGTTAACATAAGAGAAAGTTAAAGCTTCATATACCAAATCTCTCTCTGTGTTTTCTGTGGCTGTAGATACCATTCTCTTTTAATCTGAGAGAGCCTGGGGAAAGCATTGCAGAAAAGTTCTATGAGACATTTCATGGAACAAATATTAACATTCAAGTTAGTAATTTGTATCATTTTCTTTAGGGATTTAGGATTTTTTCATCTGAGAATTGGGGTTTTGATGCTAAAATCTGTGTGACAGTATCTATTAACTGTAGATATATCGCGAGGATACTTGCACAAACCTTTGTCTGCTACTATTGAGTTTATAATCGAGAGTGGTAGAGGTATGTTTCTTGACTCCATTGATGCTTATAGGACAAACTTGAATTGTTTTGTGATGTTGTTTTAATTTTTTGGTTGAAGTTGATCTTCCTGAGCGGCCAATTCCTCCAGAAATGGTCATCTTCTATATCACTCAAGACACTCAGAGACATCCATTGCTACCCGAGGTTAAAACAGGTTTGTTGTTAAAATCTTCTTGACTCCAGTCTGGTGATGATTTCTTCATCTGTTAATGAGAAAACTAATAGGAGTATTTGATCTCACAAGGTGGTTTTCGAGTTACTGGAAAAATTGCCACACAATGCTCTTTGCAGGATCCACTCAGTGGCGAATTAACAGTAGAAGTATCTTCAGTTCCTATAACTTCTATCGACATTCATCTAATTCGTGTCGAGTCAATAATTGTAGGGGAGAAGATAGTCACTGAGACCTCTTTGATTCAGTCTACACAGGTATTGACTAATATGACCCTTTTTAGTTTGTGTATGTAACAATTGTAATACCAAAGATACTATTTTGTTAAGAGACTTAGTTAGTTTTTCTCTCGGTCTCATGTTCAGATTGCAGATGGAGATGTGTGTCGTAACATGACTCTACCCATCTACGTTTTACTTCCTCGGCTCCTTATGTGTCCTTCGGTTTTCGCAGGGTGAGTCTTTGTACGTATAAAACCTATGTAGTTGATTGAAACAAGTGACTCTCTAATTCTGGTAAATGATCTTTGTGATCCAATTATGTCTTTGTGGAACAGTCCCTTCTCAGTAGAGTTTAAGATATGCATCACCATAAGTTTCAAGTCAAAACTAGCTAAAGCACAACCGAAATCGGATCCCACAGCTCCAAGACTATGGGTGAGAAAGAATCAATTTCTCTTTCTTTCGTTTCTTCACATGTGATCTGGTTTATAGTTTAATCAATTCATGTGTAAAAAAAAATTCAGATGGCACTAGAGAAATTACCGTTGGAACTTGTCCGGACAAAGCGAGATCAGTTCAGTTGCTAACATATGATCAGGTCAAGACATATTACAAAAGTGGTATGCTTCTTAGCCTACAAGATGTTCCAACGACGAACCAAAGAACTCCAAATCAAATCTACTGTTTTAAAAATGGGATTAAGGAAATATAATTGAATTTAATGGGAGATTATGCTAAATAAATCATTAAACATGATCTCCCATTTGCCTCTCTAATCATCGCATGAAACTTGGTCTTGACTTATAGAGAATAGCCATGCATACAAAATACCTGTTCATAAAAAAAAAACATAATCTCTCGTTAATAGAACACCACCATATAAAAACAATCAAAGATATGATGTTAATTAATTACCATAGATATTTGTATGAGTCTATTTGTACGTCTTTACTACTTATTAAGTCCTCAGTATCTCTCGGGGCTGGATAAGGTCTATTTTCATCAATATCTGTGTGGGTTTGCTCTATACAAATCGTGTCTTTACCAAATCCCATGGCTTGAGCCCATTCAAAAATGTCAACAAAGAACCATATCCCTGAACTTTGATCATTTGGTAAAACCAATCCTCGAATCTCACTTAGTTTTCTAACTACACCAACCACTTCTACATGCTTAACTCTTTGCTCCTGCCAAAAAAAATGATATATTGAGTACGTGTCCTTTAAGGTTTAGTGCAATGCATATTTAAAAGCCAACCAACCTCATTAGCACTAATCATTGGTTTGGTCAACTTATACCAAAACCTCGACAATGGATTTTGTTGAGAGTAGAGTGGTTTATTAGGTTTTGGAGTATTAGCTTTTATTGATTCTGAATACTTTTTCTTCCAATCCAAAGGAACCCATCCACGATTTACTAGAATAGTAGTGAACTTCACACTACTGCATTAGTTACAAAAATAAACTAAGAAATAGTTAAACCATTTTGATGCAAATTTCTGATTATAATGGTGTATCTAAACTCAACAATACCACAAGAAGAAGCTATCAAGAACACAAAGACTTACCTATTTGGTTCATTTTGGATTGGACAAAGAGGTGTAATGACAAAGTAACCTTTTTCAGAACCTTTAGACTGGGTTCGAGGCTTTGGACCAATATAGATCGATCTTTCCTCATCTAAAATGCCTTTGCATACAACCCGTCGAAACCCTAACGTATCTACATTATTCATTGTATTCAACTCCATTGGTTCCATTTCCATGTCTTTATAATAATCCATATGTTTCACTACCTTGAAACAAAAAAGTAGCAACACAGTCAAATAATAAAAAATTAAATAAGAAAAATAGGTAAATAATAAAAAATCAAAGAACCTTTTCTCGCTTTCTATTCGTTTGCCAATCCGCAATGGTGCATGTAATCAAACTACCCAAGAACCACAACACCTTTGACTCTCTTTTCTTCTCTACATAACAATATAAAAAAAACAAATACAATTCCATATGAATATATATATATATATATATTAATATATATAACAAAGATTCAGAGTTTAGTTATCATAAAGTAGATGAGACAGAGAAGATGTGAAATACTTGAAGGTGGAGTCACAGAAGAGATCGATTGTGTTTCAACAGAAGTGGAACTCATGTGAATGTGAGGGATCAACCTTGTTAATGTTTTAGTATACAGTCTCATCATTTTTGTCTCCTCCAAGATTCTTGATCCTGGAAAGTTTGGTGAAAATCTATGACAAAAACAATGTTAATTTAAATAAGTCTTTTCATTAATCTAATGTTTATTTTCTTATCAGCACATTGCACATGGTAAACCAACTAATTAAATTGTTATTTATTAATTAATGACAGTGTTTTTTAAATGTTGGAAGTGGGAAGGTAGGTGGTAGGTGGATTTTGACCATGACTTCAAAGAATCTATAGTCTTATTTTAATCATGTGTAAGTTTTGAAAAATGACAATAACAACTTGGTAATATATACCTTGACATGAAAACATTTTTCAAATGTAATGTACTTTCTCCACAATAGTTAATAGTTTGTAGANTATATATAATTAGATTCGATTTTGGGTGATACTGATTGGACTATTCTTACAATGTAGTAAGGCAATAAGTGGTGATATCTACTCTTGTTACCTATTATCCGGATATGAGTTTGGATCCGGATACTAAGCTGACCTA
>KE158698.1:32334-47168 GCA_000411055.1 Leavenworthia alabamica | reverse complement strand
CAAGGCCGGTCTAACCATTTTACATGTTTTAATTTTTTTTTTTTTTGATCTAAAATATGTTCCAAAATATAATTTTGGTCTAAAATATATTTTTAAATCCATAATAAGTCAAGTCAGTCTTCATTTATAAAAAGTTAAACAAAAACCAAATTTAAAAGAATATATAAAAATTTTAAATCATTCAATATTCTAGCCAACCGCTTAGACAGAATACTCTCACGATCGGACATGGTCAACGACCTAGAGCCATCTTCGCATGGCAATCGTACTTGACTTAGTAAAACAAGCAAAAGATAGAATATGCCTGTTCATAAAAAAAATAAACACAATCTCTCATTAATACAATAACACCATAGATTTTTAAAAAACAAGACAAGATATGATGTTATAATTACCATAGAAATGCGTAGAAGTAATCGTCCATTGGTACGCCTTTACTACGGATCAAGTCTTCAACGTTTCTCGGAACTGGATAAGGTCTATTTTCATCCATATCTATGTGAGTCTGCTCTATGTAGATCGTGTCTTCACCAAATCCCATGGCTTGAGCCAATTCAAGAACGTCAACGTAGAACCATTTACCTAAACTTGGATCATTTGGTTTAACTAATATACCTGGAATCTCACTTTCTCTAACTATACCAACCACTTCTACATGTTTAAATCTTTGCTCCTGCCAAAATAATATTAAAAAATCTATCAAAGTTTGATATATTGAGTCAGGCCAAGCTACATATGGGGTCGTCTAGGACATCCACTAGATTAGGGATATCTTTTTTTGATTTTTTAGTATAATAATATATTTTAAATTTTTATAAAACTAATATTTTTATTTTTTAATAATTTAAGATTTTGTTTTATGGGTTTTATATATATTAGACATCCAAAACAAATTTTAGATATATTTTAGATAAAAAAATTTATTCGTCTAATGCATCTAAAATGGTTGGACCGACATTATATTGAATACATGTCCTTTAAGGTTTAGTGCAATGCAGATTAGAAGCCAACTAACCTCATTAGCACTAGTCATTGATTTGGTCAACTTATACCAAAACCTTGACAATGGATTTTGTTGAGAGTAGAGTGGTTTATTAGGTTTTCTTGAGTCTTTTGCAGTATTAGCTTTGATTGATTCTGAAGACTTTTCTTTCCAGTCCAAAGGAACCCATCCACGATTTACTAGAATAGTAGTGGACTTCACACTACTGCATTAGTTCAAAAATAAAAAAATAAAAAATAAAATAAGAATATAGTTAAACCATGCATGTTCTTTTTTTTCTATTTTATTTGTTATTAAATTACTTTTTACATTTTGATTATATATCATGTTCATAATGAGCTTTTGGTACTCGCGAAAAACAAATATTGATAGTTACACATTACAAGAAAACTGTGTTTAGGGACTACATGTTTAGTTGCTAATTAATCGCTAAATTGATGATCACGACTAAATAGTGACTAAATATGTAGTTGGTAATAAATAGTCAGCTAAAATATTTAATTGTTAATTAGTTTTCAATTAAAGATTAATTAACAACTATGAAACAATTATTGCTAGTTATTAGTCACCTTTTAGTTGTTAAATAGTCGCTAAATTTAATGACTAAATATGTAGTCGCTAAATTTAATGATTAAATATAGTCGCCAAATTTAGTCGTTAAAACCATGTTTTCTTGTAGTGATATAAATTCAAAAAAAAAAACCCAACAATATATATATATATATATATACACCATAATACATAAGCATCAAGATTCTATCAAGAACACAAAGACTTACCTATTTGGTTCATTAGGGATTGGAAAAAGAGGTGTAATGACATAGTAGCCTTTTTCAGAACCTTTAGACATGGTTCGAGGCTTTGGACCAACATATATCGATCTTTCCTCATCGAAAACGCCTTTGCATACAACCCGTTGAAACCCTAATGTATCCAAATTCTTTGTTGTATTCAACTCCAATGGTTCCATATCCAAACATAGTTGTCTATAATCCAAATGTTTCTCTGTCTTCAAAACAAAAAGGTTGCAACAAAGTCTTTGTAAAGATCATAGTTTCACACTTTTGGTAACACATTGTTCAACGTAGACCTTGACAAAAACCCGAAATTAAAAATAGAACTGAAAATCCGAACTTAAAACAGAACCCGAAAAACTATAAATACCTAAAATGTAATTAACTTTATTAAGATTTATATAAACCATTTACCTAAACCATAACTATAGAATTAAAAAATATCAAATTTTTTTAATGATTATAATAACTAAATTATTCAAAATAACTGAATATTTTTAAATTATTTGTTATATTTGTGAAATTTAATAAAAATTTTGTTCAAATATTTTTGGTATTTTATGTAAGATTAAATAAATGTGTATCAATTAAACACGATATTATCCGAGTCGGGTTGTACTATAATAATTTTAGATTTTTACATGTACTAATTTGTTTTCCAGATTTTTACACATTCTAGTTGTCAAGATCCGAACCCAACCCAAAAAAAAAAAAAACAGAATCCGATATTTTATAAATATCTATATAGTACAAAATTTCTCTATCCGAAAAATTCGATCTCCGATCGAGTACTACCCGAACCCCAACTGCGTACTCGAATGCCGAGGGCTAGTTCAACGATTCAAAAATAGATTAATAACGAGAAATGAAAGAACCTTCGCAGCTTGTATGTACTTCTGTATCTCCGTCATGCCATATGTAGCCAACCCACCCAAGAACCACAACAGCGTTGACCCTCTTTTTTTCTCTACATAACAATATTAAAAAAAAAAACAAATACAATTCCGTATTCATATAACAAAGATTCAGAGCTTAGTTATCATAACTTAGATGAGAAATACTTGAAGGTGGAGTCACAGAAGAGATGGATTGGATCTCAAGAGAAGTAGTAGTTTGTGGAGAAGAAGACCACTTGTGACTCTGAGTCTGAGAGATCAACTTTGTTAATGTTTTAGAAAAAAATCTCCTCATATCTTTGTCTCTCTCTAAGATTCTTGATCCTGGAAATTTTTGGTGAAAATCTCTACGAGGAAGACGATGTTTGATTAACTCTTTCATTAATCTAATGTGGATTTTCACCAAGACTTTAATGAATGTATAGTCTTATTTTAATATTTTTATACACATATAAATATATAATAGTTAAGACAAAACCAAACACCAATAAGTCTGTCCATGAGTCCCTTTTCGTTATCCGTGAAATTTTTTAAACCAAAAATTATTTATTTTTTTATTTCGGATCTAAATATTCGTTTTTTTAAATTGACTATCAGAACACGTTGTTTTCTTTTTATATTTATTTATTTTTATCAAATTGACTATCAAAATTCACTAAAAAAGTTTATTTATTTTTATATTTCCGATCTAAATGCGTTATCTTAATCTTCAGATCCGGATAATTAGTAACAAACCTGTAATGACAATACTGTTAACTACAATACTATTAACTAGTATATCACTGCATCGTGAACAAATATATTTTAAATATATATTTTAATTTATATATAATATATATATATATATTAAATAATAGGCAATTCTCAAATATACAACCAAATTAATTTTATATTCCATAAATACTATCAAAATTAATTTAAGACAAAATTATCATTTAATAATTCAATTAAATTAAAAATTAGATTATATTTTTGAGTAATTACACAAAACTCAAACAATAAATACTAAACTCAACCACTAAATACTCAACCCAAATAATAAAAAACTAAATCCAACCACTAAATACTCAATCCAAATATAAAATTAAAAATTTGATTTTAATAAAAATGATATTTATGTCTAATTAAAAAAATTAATGTAATTTTTCCACAAAAACTATAAATGATAGTATTAGAAGGAATTACTCTTAAATAAATGTATAATGTATTTTATTTTTTATGTATTAATAAATTATACTGTGGTTAAATTATATTATTAGTGATATTTATTTATCTTGATAATACATAATCGAATAATAAACTTATGAGTCTTGCTAATCTGAATTTGTATAATATAAAATTGTGTGCCGGACTAAAGAAAATACCGAATAAATCAAAAAATTTAAATTTTTACCGAATAAATCAAAAATTTTAAATTTTTATCAAGTTTTTTTCAAATGTTTTGGATTCAGATAAATTTTGATTAAATATAATTTGATTAAATTTTTATAAATATAATTAATAGCACAATGATAACAATAATAATTGGACATGTAACCGATACTAATTAGTGCTAAAATAACTATGATAAATTAGGTGGTAATCAACACTTTTTATTTATATTTATATTTATAAAAATAAATTATATTTATATTTTTATATTTTATAATAATAATATTTTATTTATTTAGTATTTATAAAAATTAATTGTATATCTTACAAAATTATATTTATTAATATAAAATTTTAAATTTATATTAACATGTAATCCGAATGAATTAGAAAACCGTCAGCTGAAGTTTAACATTGACTAATCCTAGAACCCAGAAAAACCCGGTGACAAATTCTATAACCGAGTAATGTAAGGTTTTCGAATTGAAGAAAAGAAGTTAGACAAAAGTTATTAGGTTTAAAGACTCAATCTCAACCAGAAGTTTCAACATAAGGTTAAACCTTCTACCACAAATGCAGAGTATATTCATTTGAAGAAGATTAATTAACTTTAACAATGGAAATCAAACCAAAGTAAACCGAAATAAAAAGATAGAAATAACCAAAAAAGCTTAAGCAAGTATAATAGTTTGAGCAATCAAAGAAGTAACAAGATAAGGATCCATATTAGACGAAGGTCTTCTATCTTCAAAATACCCTTTTCCTTCTTTCTCTGTCTCTCTTCCTACTCTCACCGATGCTCCACGATTTGCCACTCCCTTCAACAAAACCATATCTTTATATCATTAAACCAAAAACATTATATTATACATACATACATACATACCCAAGAGAATAAATTAATATCTGCAGTTTCATGTTTCCCAGTAAGACGTCTCTCATTGCCTTCACCATAAGCATCAATGTGTTGTTTATGTTTCATTTCAAGCTTACTTATTGCTTTCTTGATTAAATCGATTCCACCATCTTTACGCATTGATTTTGTACTGAAGTTTGTATGAGCTGCTGCTCCATTCCAATCACCCTAATCAACCGATCGATGTAGAAGATAACATTTTAGAGAAGACTCTTTAAGTTATAATAACTATAAACGATTATTAAGAGTTACCTCGACGGGTTTTGGATCGAATGAGACGATTACACCACTGATCTCAGTGATCCTCTACCAAAAACATGCAATGATTCATTAGTGTAAAGAAACTGAGATAGTTTACACAAGAGTTTCTTTAAACTACCTCAAGAATGTAACGAGCAACCCATAACTGATCACCAGCACTAATACCAACCATAGGACTGATTTGAAACTCCCATTGTCCAGGCATTACTTCACCATTGGCACCTCCAATACTCAAACCCGCGTAAAGACAAGCTTTATAGTGAGCTTCTACAATGTCACGACCAAAGGCTTTGTCTGCACCAACTGCACAGTAGTATGGTCCCTGTTTACACAAACACGAAAAGCGACATAACACACCAATTGCATAGTATATTATATGCATCTTGATGGAGAATCTAATCAAAAGTGTACCTGAGGACCAGGATAGCCACCAAGAGGCCAACCTAATGGCCACTTCAAGTCCTTTTTAAGTAATGTGTATTCTTGTTCTATCCCAAACCTAGTAAACAACATTATCAAAGGCGAATCTAAACCGAATTAACCAAACCGAAATATAACTGAAAGGGATAATTAACATGAATTGACTTTAAAACTGAATTAACCAATTTTTTTAGAATATATAAATTTTAAACAACTTATGCTTATTAAAAATATGTTTTTTATTAAGATAATAAGAATAGGGTAAGTTTTGTACTAAACCAAACTGGTCCTCAACCAAAAATTAAAATAAAAATATTTGAGTTTTATAGTTCATTTCACTACAAAAAAGATAAGGTTTTAACGAATAAAAATAACGATTACACTTTAACGATTAATGACTAAAAACGAATCATTTGCGACTAATAACTATTGATCGCTAAATAATCGTTAAATAACAACTAAATCGCTAAATAGTGGCTTAATAGTCACTAATTAGTGATTAATTAACGACTAAATATTTTAGCGATTAATTAATACCGATTACATGTTTACTCGCTATTTGTGCATAAATTACCGCTAAAACACAGTTTCTTTGTAGATTGAGTTAATTTTTCCCATAGGCTATATATTATTAGCTTACCAAGGCTCTTCAGCCTTAACATCTGGATGATCGAAGATTTTTACGGCTTTGTTTCTGTTGTTAGTCGGAATTGGATCTCCTGCCGGTGTATAAGCATCACACATAACCTGGTTTAAAAATATATTCAAGAACATTAAAATTTTAAGATCAACTATAATCAAGAAAACAAGAATCTTATGTTAAAAATTCATATGAGCTAACCAGAATGTTATTGCCTTTCCTGAATGGGTCTTTGAATATTGCCTGAGGACTTTTTTCATATTCATTTATATCCCAAAATGGGATATAATTAAAAAAAATAAAGATGATTAAAAAATTTATTAAATTAATACCCAAAATTTTAAAAAATTAAGATAAAATTAATATGATTAAAAATTAAAATAAAAATCTTAAGAAATTTATATCATTTTATTGAATTATGTTTATGTGTATAGGGAATGAAGATGATTACTATAGAATGACTTCACTGTCATCTCCGGCAGCTTGACCGGTGCTGGATCCATCATAGTTCCATTTTGGAAGCTTTAGTGGATCCGTTACAGATCCTGGTAATGTCTGTTAAAAATATATAAATGTTTTGGCTATATAAATTAAAGAGAAGAATTATGTAAATATTATTATAGTGTTACCCTAGCTTTGCTTCTAATATCCATTCCAGACCCACCGATCCTATTATTACCACACAAAAAAAACACTTTAGATTGTAAAAAGAGAAACATGCAAGATCATAAGTGTGTGTAAAATGAAGAATTTAAATGATCGGACCATATGTATTCAGCTATGATTTTTTTGGTATCTGAGAGATTGAGGTTTAGGAGATCTGAGAGTGGCCGAGACATGGTTTTTGTGTCTGAAGAGAGGAACAAGAACGATATTAATTAAAACCAGACTGATCACTCTCAGTTTTAAGTGTTTTTTTTTTTGTTGAAGCGGATATTTCTCTTGAGATCCTATTTAATTATTTATATTGTGTTCCTAACAATAATCGTTGATAAATTATATAATATAGAATGGGATATTTTTTAAAAAATTAAAAAGGTTTCCATATCACATAGTGAAAGAACAAGTGTTGAAGTTTAACGTCACTTAAAAGACACGTGCCAACAAAGGAACCAAACACTTGCTGCTGAAACAAGAAGCCCAAAGTGTTAACTTTACTCATCTTGAATAATATAAACAAAGTTATGTTTTGATTTTAATTCGTCTTGTGACGCATTAATCACAAGATAGAGACTATGACACAATGATTGGCAGCAACTTAGAAGATCATTTACTGGGCTCTGTATGTACTTCTAAAGTGGCCTATAAGCCCATTTAATGGGCCAACAGAAAATACATAATGATACTATGAAGTATGAACCCAACTTCAAATATGATACTGATTTTTTAATAAAAAAAGGAAAATTACGGAAAATACTGTAATAAGATTTAATTTGTTACCCGGTTTAGTCTCCTCCATCTAAGAACTGTAAATCCATTACCCGGTTTAATCTCCATTTCATTTCAGGGTTTCTTCATTTCTCTGGCCAAAGCTCCGATTTTGTTCTCTCACAGAGTAATCATGGACGCCGTAGCGACGAATTTGGTTCAATCTCCCATCTCACTACGTCGACCTTCCCGAAGTTCGATTCTCCTCACACCAAGCTGTCATGGCTTCATGCGATTCTCCTCCGGACCTCAATTTCATCTCAGAGTATTATGTCTTCTCTCTTCTACGTTTGATTCAGTTTAACCTAGAAATCAATTTTAATTTATTTTTCCTCTGTATATGTGCTTAATCTACCATATTATCGTTTATCTCCCAATCAAAATAAAAAAATTTGAACCGTTTAATCTGTTATCTCTTAATGCAGAACGATTCTTCTCTTAAATTCTCGAAACCAATTCCAACTCGAAAATTTTCTTTAAATTCTCGGAGAAGCTTTGTGGTTAAAGCTTCTGGTGATGGGTCTAGTTCAATCGCGCCACTCCAGTTGAAGTCTCCGGTTGGGCAGTTTCTATCAGAGATATTAGTGAGCCATCCTCATCTTGTTCCAGCAGCTGTTGAACAACAACTTGAACAGCTTCAAATCGATCGAGAAGCTGAGGAACAGTTCAGAGATGAATCATCCTCTGTTCCTGGAACTGACATTGTTCTCTACAGGTTTTTATCACATGCCTACGTAATTACCATTTAGCTTAAGTTTTGATTTTGAATTAGATTGTTTCTTTGGGTGTTTTAGGAGGATAGCTGAAGTTAAGGAGAAAGAGAGAAGAAGGGCTTTAGAAGAGATTTTATATGCATTAGTTGTTCAGAAGTTTATGGATGCTAATGTTTCACTTGTACCATCTATAAACTCATCATCTGTTGATCCGTCTGGTCGAGTTGATACTTGGCCAACTCTAGATGTGGAGCTTGAGAGACTTCATTCCCCCGAGGTTTTCGAGATGATTCAGAATCATCTATCCATCATTCTTAAAAACCGAACTGGTGATCTAACATCAGTTGCGCAGATAAGTAAACTTGGAGTTGGACAAGTGTATGCTGCTTCTGTGATGTATGGATATTTCCTTAAACGGATTGACCAAAGGTTTCAGCTCGAGAAGACGATGAGGATTCTTCCAGGTGGGTCAGATGAAGGTGAAACTAGCATTGAGCAAGCAAGCCAAGAAACAGAGAGAAGCTTCTATGAAGAAGTAGAACAGACTTATCAGGTTGTATCCTCAAACCAAGAGGTGGGAAGGATCAATGCCAGTGGCGGTTTTAGCAACGAGATGAAGCAGTCTCGGTTAAAGACATATGTTATGTCATTTGATGGAGAAACCTTACAAAGATATGCTACAATAAGATCAAGAGAAGCGGTTGGGATAATTGAGAAGCATACAGAAGCATTGTTTGGGAGGCCAGAGATTGTAATAACACCACAAGGCACAATTGATTCATCAAAAGACGAACATATAAAGATAAGTTTCAAAGGGTTGAAAAGGCTTGTGTTGGAGGCTGTGACTTTTGGGTCGTTCCTTTGGGATGTGGAGAGTCATGTAGATTCAAGGTATCACTTTGTACTGAACTAAAATAGTCTTGTTCCATTCTTTGATACTAATACTTCTTTGCCATTCTGTAATAGTCTCCTCTTATATAACAATTCTTACTTATAAAATTTTCGAGTGTAAAAATGCCAATATAGGTTTTAGTAATAATGGTTTTTGAGGAACCAAACTTACTATACTTGTGAAGATATTACTCTTCCTTGTATCTCTTCTCAGTTGCTTCTAAGAGCTCAAGGTCCTTGTTGTACTTACAGATACGGTAAATGCACCTGTCAAATATATTGGTTAAGTAGACGAGAGCTCATCTGTTAACTCATAAATAGCTGATGATGATGATGTTACCAGTAGAGAAGAATTCCTGCAGCGCACAGAATCACATTCCTCTGAGCCTTGTATATCTGTAATACAACAATGCAACACACACCAACTCAGACTACTCAGTAGTAAGTAAGGTAATACAACAAGGCAACACACACCAAGTCAGTAGTAAACAAAGGTAATACAACAATGCAACACACACCAACTCAGTAGTAAACAAGCTAAGACATTGTATAAATTTAACTATGATTTAAAAGGTGAGACCTAAGAACTAAGAAGAAGCATTGACACACTAACAAGTTAGAAGACTATTTCATTGTTAAATCCTTGAGATTGTATAATTTATATCTATAAAAACAATGAAAAACAATTCCCAGAAGTTTTTTGTAACAATATAGAGATCTTCAGATCTACTTACAGATTTCTCGTAGCGATCTCGTTCTGTAGCAGTACAAACCTCAGATGAACACGAAAGTCTATGTTCATTCTTCCAGTAAATATCTGAAAAGAATTAGGGATTAAAATCAAAACGAAGAAATAAGCACACCGACGCTGCAGAATAGATAGATAAGGGAGAGAGAGAGAGAGATAAGTGATTACCGAGGAGCTGAAACCCGGCGAAGGCGACGATGGAAGCAGCAGGTTGGAGAATTAGAGAGACAAGTTGTACAATACGTTTCTTCAAAAGCATAGGGTAAGGTAGAGTCAACACGACTGCGATTACTACTTCAGCGGCAACTACATACGATAGAATCAGCCATTGCAACGCCATTGTTTTTTTCGTCTTCTGGTTCTCACTCTCTTTACTTCTCTCTTTCGTCTGAAGTAGTCAAAGAATTGTAGATCTTGGGGGTTTTTTCCTTACTAATTAAGTTATTCTTAACTTTGATGGGTTCACCTCTGTACTAATATTATATCACTGATGTACCTTAGTAAGGGGTGGACATTCCTGTTTACGGTTTGGTCACTGTTTGTTTTTTTCGGTTTTTTTATTTTACGGTTTAACAGAAAATAAAACCATTTAAAAAAGATTGAAATACGGTTTGGTTTTGTTTTTCTTTTCATTTTAAAAATTTATCGGTTTCATTAAAAGTAAATCAATAAAAGAATCGTAACTAGTTTATTTCGGTTTTGATTTTGGTTTCGATTTTGGTTATTTTGTCCAGTCTTATACTTTACATCGGCTTGATTGCTGATTTTAATTTTTCGGTTTAGCTCGGTTGAGTTTTTCTTCTTTAGTTTTGACCATTTGACTAGGCGGTTGACTTCAAAAATCCTCTCATAATTTTAAAATTTCAATTTTAGTTAGATTTAGGTTTTGTCATATTTAGATTTGCTTGGATATCAAATTTAAAATTTTATATAAAAAATGTATACAATATTAGTTCATATAAAATAAATCCAAACATTTAAAAATTATATATATTATCTAAAATATATCCGAATATTCAAATTTTTTACATATTTACCTTAATACCAGATTAAATGTATTGTTTATACATTTGGGTATTAAATAGATACATTAAAATCGTGAATATCACATAATAAGTGTTCGGTTTGGTTTTTAATTTGACCAAAACTCAATTTTTTCGAACGCTGATCTTTGTGATACTTATAATTTTTCGGGTTGATTTGAGTTTTCGAGTATATATAAATTTTACTATTCGTTCATTGGATTCTTGTGAAATGATTCTTTTATCTACTATTTATTATTTAAGCAGTACTAACTAAAAACTGACATATTAAAAAAAGTTGTACAAAAATTCTAACAGTATATATTAATATGTTGTTACATTATTTGTATATATTTATTTATAATTTTAGTTATCCAATTAAATATGTTATCACATGTGGTATTGTCAAAATTATAACTTCACATACTAAAAAGCTGCAAAATATAATCACATATAGTTATTGATAAATCTATATTATAAAGAAAAAAATACAATTATTAATATATTATATAAAGTAAACAATATAAAAAGTAACAAAAAACCAAAAAATACATACTAACATATTTTAATTAATATTATATCATTGATTTAAAATTTAAAATTACTATATATAAAATACATCATAACTTTATTTCATATATCTTTATATATAATAAAAAATATAAATCAAATATATTTTTTAACGCGGTAAAAACGCGTTGGTTATACTCTAGTTTATAGTTATATACAAATGAAATGTAAATAATTATTTTGGGGCTGTATATTTCTAAATAAATTTGTTTTCAAATAAAAAAAGATTGTAAAACCAAAATGAAATGGGCCTTGGCCCATAAAAGAGAAACAATGAAGAGTCAACTAAGCAAATCCAACAAGTAGAAGAAAAGAAGGCAATGAGAGGAGGACTCTTAACAACAGTCTCAAGAGTAAAGCTCGAGCTTGGGAGATCAAGACAAAGAAGTATGTCTGCAACATCAGTACCTTCAATGGCAGATTTTCTCAAAAAAAGTCCATACACTCCTCCGTCTTGGGCTTCTCATCTTCATCCAATTCCTTCTCACACCTTCTCCCTCGCTCACGTACGTAATTTTCAATTTTCATTTCTCCATTACTATCACTAATCATCATCATCATCTTCAGCTTCCTACTCCGATCCATCGATGGAATCTTCCTGGTCTTCCTAATGGCACTGAACTCTGGATCAAGGTCTCTCATTTCTTCTTCACCTCTAATTTTGTTACTTCTCTGCTTCTTCTTCCCTTGACTTAACCGTGTTTTTAAACGCAGAGAGATGATTTCACAGGCATGGAATTGAGTGGAAACAAAGTAAGAAAACTCGAATTCTTAATGGCTGAAGCCATTGAACAACAAGCCGATACTGTAATCACCATTGGAGGTATACAAAGTAATCATTGTCGTGCTACAACTGTTGCATCTAACTATCTCAATCTCAATACTCATCTTATTCTCCGTACTTCAAAGGTCTTCGTAATTTTGAATCTTCAATTTACACATTGATTAAGAAGTCTCTGTGTTGTTGATACGTGTTTGATGTGTTTGTAGCTTCTTGTTGATGAAGATCCTGGATTAATTGGGAATCTATTAGTTGAACGTCTTGTTGGAGCTAATGTTCATCTCATCTCTAAAGAAGAGTATTCCTCCATTGGAAGTGAGGTTGTTGCATTAAAAAAGAGATAAAAACACGAAAAAAACTTAGTAGATTTTGACTTGTGACTGTAATGATAGGCTCTTACGAATGCATTAAAAGAGAAGCTTGAAAAAGAAGGAAAAAAGCCTTATGTGATACCTGTTGGTGGATCAAACTCTTTGGGAACTTGGTGAGATTGTGTTTCTCGTATGAATCTTTTAGTTACTTGATGATGCAGGATTGAGCCCTTTTAATGCTAAATTTCAAATAATTGTTGTTTAGGGGTTATATCGAGACCGCAAGAGAAATTGAGGAGCAGCTAAAATGTAGAAATGATGGTCTAAGATTTGATGATATTGTAGTAGCATGTGGCAGGTTGATTCTTTAGTGGATTTGATCATATCCTTTACTTTTACTCTTATCTTAGTGTTCTTTTGATTGTTAGTGGTGGTACAATTGCTGGTATTTCATTGGGGTCTTGGTTAGGAGCTCTAAAAGCCAAGGTTTCATCTTTTGTTCTTTTTCAGTTTTAGTTGCATCACTCACAGTGAAGTTATAACAGATAGCTAAGTTGTGTGTTTTGTTCATTGTACAGGTTCATGCTTTCTCAGTTTGTGATGATCCTGATTACTTCTATAACTTTGTTCAAGGCCTTTTAGATGGACTTCAAGCTGGTGTTAACTCTCGTGATATTGTTAGCATCCACAATGTGAGTAGTGTTATAAGTAGACATGGTCAAAATCTAACCGTAACCGTATTTCGCATCGTAACCATTCTGTTTTTAACAATAATCAAAATGTAACCGTATTAAAAGGTTAATAACTGTAATCGTTAACTGTAAAAACATAATAGTTATGGTTAACCGTAAATTATTAACTTTACTGTAGTCAACCATAATGGTGTAACCGTAATACTATAATCGTTAGTTAACCGTATGGTGTAACCGTAATACTATAATCGTAACCGTTATGAATTATATGGTAATATTAGTTGAAATATCACTATTTAATTCTTGCAATAGAGTTTAAATATATTTTGGTAAAAATATTAATTATATTATTTTTATATTATTAGTATATAAACAAATTAAATTTAACTGTATATAACCGTAATTGGTTTTAACCGTAACAAGTTTTAACCGTATATTAAATGTTTAAGGTTAAGGTTAAAAAATTATAAACATAACTGGCGGTTAACTAACTGTAACCGCAACTGTGGTCATGCGTAGTTATAAGCATCTCTCTGCGTATTGGTTTTGATTCTTATGTTTCTTGCAGGCTAAAGGAAAAGGATATGCAATGAACACTACAGAGGAACTTAAGTTTGTAAAAGAAGTAGCAAGTTCAACTGGTGTTATACTTGATCCTGTTTACAGGTATACTAAGAATAATATCTAAATTCATTCTTGTTCATAAGATTGAGATTTTGGGTCTTTGAATATAGTGGGAAAGCTATGTATGGTTTGATAAATGAAATGACCAAAGATCCTAAAAACTGGGAAGGGAAGAAGATATTGTTCATACATACTGGTGGACTTCTTGGTTTGTATGATAAGGTTGATCAAATGGCTTCACTGATGGGTAATTGGTGTCGGATGGATGTTCAAGATTCGGTTCCAAGAAAAGATGGTGTTGGTAAAATGTTTTGATCTATGAAGATGAGACAGATTTGGTCAGTTTGGTGTATTTTATCATGTTTGTTTTCTATTACACCAGGCTTTTTTTTACGCTCGATACTAGCCATGTGCAAAAAGACCTATATGAATCACCCAATCTATGAATTCAAATTTAAAAAATTATTTTATTGGGTGATATATTTCTAAACTGAATATATCGAACATACCCAAAATCGAACATATCGGTTAAAACCCAAAATTGAATATATCGGTTAAAACCCAAAATCTAATTACATACTTAAATAATTAAATTATTCTAAAACTTTTATTTGTGAATATTTAGTTAAATTTTTTTAAGTTTAACTTTCTTTTTCTAATATTTTTCTATCCAAAACTGATCTATACTCGAACTACTCGAACTGATTCTGACAAAATTATTTTATTGTATACTAAACTCTTAAATCCGATATA